>WNHD01002592.1:0-18599 GCA_011057455.1 Ganaspis sp. Gsp50 | reverse complement strand
TATTTATTCACTTATGGTAACAATTCTTCTAATAGTAAAAGTTTTGGGACGAATACCCTTAAGAAAGGAAAATTTTTAAGTTACTGGGATGTAACAATATAATGTTAAATTACCAGATAAAATATTTTAGGTTACCAAAATAACCTTAAACTGTCATGGACTTGAGTGTTTTCTGTCCGAAACGAAAATTTAATTAATTATTTGAAAGGGTTTGGAGTTTAGTGAATTACGTAAAATTTTAACAGATTGTAGAGCTCCATCTAAAAACAATTTTTCAATAAAAAGGTGATTTTCGAAAAAAGATGGACTTATGCGGTTTCTGCACTGACTAATTCAGTTCTTTTCTTCAATATTTTTCATAACTTTATTTTATTTTTTTACTGATAACTTGTTATGTTTTAGATGTACTAAATTATATGTTTTATAACGAAAATGTTTTACTTTTATAGAATTGCTAAAGGATACCAAGGATCACCAGATCTTCGTGTAACGTGGTTGGCAAATATGGCCCAGCAACACATGGAACGGAAAAATCATACCGAAGCTGCCATGTGTCTCATACATAGTGCAGCTCTTGTTTCTGAATATTTACATCTCCTTGAACCTGGAGGTAGTGGACGTCCCATAGGTGCAGTAGCGCTTAGTTTCATAACTCCTAATGCAATAGAAGAAAGTGCAGTAGGCGATGACGTACTCGCCAGAAGAGAGGAAGGGCTTTGTTTAGGTCCTGATTTCTCTGAAAGTGGATTAGCTGGTTTACTTGAACATGCAGCAAGTTCTTTTCATGCTGCTGGCATGTATGAAGCAATTCCTGATGTTTACAGGGTTTTACTACCAATTGCAGAATCTGCTCACGATTATAAGAAGTTAGCAAATATTCATGGGTAAGTTTTTTATAGTCGACTTTAACAAATTCTGTTTGACAAGATCAGAAAGTGGACTGAAATGAAACTACTTTCTAAACAAATCTTCTCTCTAGAAATCGCTATTAAACTTGAAGTTTTTTGCAACAGCAATAGAATTTTATAGTTTTGATAATTAAGCTTTAATTAATTAAAGAAAACCTTAGGTGCAATGAAAGTTGAAACTAAAGTAATTTTATTTGAACGGAATGGTACAGTTCAATAATTAGATCCCAATCGAACATTTTTGCTTACACCTAGCACGACCGGGTTCAAAGTGGCAAGGACTTCCCTGTAACAAAAATTTTGAAACAAAATTTTGCACACGGACAATAGTTCATATTTACAAAATTTACAAAACGTTAATAAATTCTAAAAAAAATTAAGGATTTCAAACGACAACGGTAGTGTGGGTGAGCTGAATTAATTAATTATTAAATTCATTATCAGTTATCTTTTCGAGCACAAATATGAAAAAGAAATGTAAAATGAAATAACAAACTATCGGTTACAACCTTAGAGACGTTGGGGATTATTCTTATACATCAAATTAAGGATGAACAACCCATAGAGTTTGATTAATAAGTTCTAGATTGACATTCAAAAAATAATTTTAAATGGTCCACTGAATTCTTTAAATGACGATTTAAACAGCTGAATTCGCATCTTTAGTGGCCGATTTTTAACTAGTATAAGCATGATTCTCTCGTCGCCGTCTGCCTACATTGTAAATGGCTTAAAGCACCATATTTTGAATTGCGATCTTCATGTTTAAAATTAGTTTATAGAAAATGTCATACCCTGGCCAAGCTCACTAAGGCACAGATTTCTAGTGCAATTGAGAATGTAACTCCATTAACCGTACTAATCGTCAAATATTCGAATCCTGAATTCTCGTGCCTTGCGAGACTTTCTTTAAAATAATATCATTGTTTATTTTAAACTAATGCAAAATCTAATGTTTAAGTGATTTTTTTAAACTTTACAAGCAATATTTTTAAATGAAAATAAATAGAAATCAACTTTTTAAGGCTGCTTACAATTAGCTATTTTCTAATAAATCACACTGTATAACAAAAAAGGTAATGTTGTGTTTATTTCAGAATTCCTGTGATTATTCTGTGTTTGGGTGTCAATGAACAAGAAAATACCAAGAAAGGAATATTCAATTTGTTGAGACCCCTAAAAAGAGGTGCTAAAAGATAACAAAATAGCTTTTTTGTCACTTTTTAGATTCCTGTAAGAAGAAAACCTGAAGTAAAAAAAAGCTTTAATTTGGCTTAAAAGAAAGCCGAAACCTTTAAATTTAAGAGCCAAAAGCCAATAGTAATGTAACAATTGCGGTAAATCTGAATTTATCAAGTACCAAAAAAATTTTCTTCGAGATCACGATCAAAATTAGTAGAAATATAAACATTGCTGGAAAACAAGTTTACATAAGTAGATCAGTTTAAAACATTTTACGCGGAGGTTTTCGGGGTCGCTGATTACGAATCTGAAGTAAGATTTGATAAATTCAAAAAGGAAGATCCAATATGTCAGACAATTTTTCTAAAGACTGTTTATATTCGCTTGAAACTTGTTACTCAGAAGTTTTCCGGTCTGCTGATTACAAATCTGCAATCGGATTTTAAACATTCAAAATGGCTAATCCAATATGTCGGACAATGTTTTTATTGACTGTTCAGATTTGCATTTAAAAAATTTTAAAAGTCCGATGAGTTTCTTGAAAATTATTAAAATGCACTTGAGAATCGCTGTAGTGGGGATGTTGGTGTCTCATATTATGATTCGATAGTTATATTTTGAAATGCTATTGGATATGTAGCATTTTTCTCAAATGTGCTCTTTTGGTATGGGGCATTCTCTGGAAAAAAAGCCACCCTAGAAAAAACTACTTTCGTGTAGCGTCATTTTCAAAATGATATAACTTTTGAACAAATGGACGGATTTTAACATTTGTGTAGGGTTTTTTGTTCAAAATTTCTTGAATATTAAGACAATTTAACCTAAGAAATTTGTTAATTAATACTACATAGAAAAAAATTCAAATTTTTTTTCAATTTTTAACCCTTTATGCCCTTTTTTATTTTTTTCAAAAATACCCTAAAATGTTCCTTATTTTGTCAGCTTTTCCCCCTCCATAGGAAATTTTGGGATAGCTAGAAGTATAAGCGCTACAAATAATTGCGTACCATAGTGCACATACTAAAAATCGATGAAAATTTTCCGAATGTCTGCAAAACGTTTTAAACCTTAAATTTATGATTGGAAATGAACAGAAACAGTAAATAGGTAATATTCGAGTCCCAGGGGAGCTAATTATTATATTTTGAAACTAATATTATTAGCTGCGCTGTTGTGCACAATCATTTGTAGCTCTTACACTTCTGGCTGTCCAAAAATTTCCTCTGGAGGGTGATAAGCTGATAAAATAAGGAGCATTTTAGGGTATTTTTGAAAAAACTAAAAAGGGGCATAAAGGGTTAAAAATTGAAAAATTTTTTTTTATTTTTTTCTATGAAATACCTATTCATTTTAAATTTGTTTAGTTTAAACAGTCGTAAAATGCAAGAAATTTTGAACAAAAAACCCCATACAAGTTTTAAAATCCGATCGTTGGTTAAAAAGTTATATCAATTTGAAAATTACGCTGTACGAAAATTGAGCCCCTGATAGTATGGCAACCACTCATTACATTGACTTAAAAACTTACCGCAAATATTTGTTTTTATACATAAAATAACACATATCATTGACAAAAAAATTGTCAGAAATTTTTTTAGGGTGACTTTTTTTCAGAGAATACCTCGTATTTAGCATTACATTAAAAATGAGAGAAACACAATGAAATGTACAGTATCAAAGAAAAAACGAATTCTTGGCATGTCTCGGTGATTGAATATGATAACAAAGGACCAATTTTATACACTGTGGAAAATTATAAAACATATGTCTATTTATATAAATATATACAGTAGAATTCCAATTATCCGGATTCCAATTATCCGGACGTCCGATTATCCAGATTTCTTTTAAGTTCAAAAAAATTTTTTTTCATATAATTTTTTTTAGTTCAATCGTTTTTTAAATTTAAATTTTTTGCGATACTTTAATACATATTGTTGCTTTTGAGAATAAAGCAAGTTTCGGCATTAATACAACTTACATTGATAGAAATATTAAAATAAAATTATTTTTTTCAACAAAATTTTTAATTTGAACATTCTTAATTCAGTGCAGAGTAAGTGAGGTGATTTTAAAATCTTATTTATGTTTTATTTCTAAAAATATATTATTTTTTATGTTAATTCTGATTATCCGGATTTCCGATTATCCGGATTGAGTCAGGTCCCAATTGATCCGGATAATTGGAATTCTACTGTATCTTTATTTTCTCTTTCTGAACTCGCTTAAGTTACCGTTTTACAGTTACACAAATGTGTATGTAAGCAGTTTTTTCAATCAACTGTTAATAAAGAAATTCTGTTGATATGCCTAAAGAATTTATAAAGCAATTTTATTTTCCGTAAATGTAAATTTACAAGATAATGACAGCAATTCTGTCTAGTGTGCCACAAGTTCAACTTTTGATTTAACCTCAAATTCGAGATCAACAAATAAAAAATTGTCAAGGAATTATTAATTAGTATGACAGAATTCAATTTAAAAAAAAATAGCTGGAATTTTAGATAAACAAATTTCAACTTTGAAATTTCAATTAAATAAGATTCACTATTCTTAATGTTCGTAACGTAACTTTAAATTCAAATTTAGAAACTACCTAAGCTTCTAAGTAAAGAGTTTCTTAAACGAACCTAAACAGTAACAAAATATTCTTCACCATATTGAATTTCTACAATGTGACTGCAGATTCGTGTTCACCGACCCCATGTAACAAGTATCAAGCTAACATGAACAGTTTTTAAAAACATTGTCCGCCATATTGGATGTGCCATTTTGAATTTCTACAATCTGTCTGCAGATTCGTAAATAGCGGCCCCCGAAAACCTACGAATAAAAAGTCTCATGCAAATGTGAACAGCTTTTAAAAACTTTGTCCGACAAATTTGATCTGCCATTTGAAATTTTTGAAATCTCATTACACATTCGTACCTAAAAAACTTCTGGGTAACAAGTTTCAAGCGAATATGAACACCCAATTAAAAATTCTCACGTGGGATCCTATGTAGGTTCCTGTACGGGAACTTCGGCACGGACACTGGAAGGATCCCTGTAACCAGGATCCCATATGTGAGTGTTCCCATAAATGATCCTTGATGTTGTAACGATTTTTTGGGTTCACCATGAAACCAGGATCGCACATTAAATGAAAATTTACAATCAAAAATAAAATAAATAAAAATAAGATAATTAACAAGAACAAACTGGACGAAATCACAAGTGAGACGATACAAATAAATTAAAAACAGGAATATCATATTAAATGGCCAAATTATATTTTCGTCAATTATTAAAATCAAATCAAAAGAAATTATAAACAGAAAAATACGATCGCCTCACTCATCCGTCCACACTGCGATGGTAATTATAATAAAATATAAATAAATACACACAATTTGAGACATTCTTAAATACCATAACCCCTTAATCATTTTGGCGCCGAGGCAATGAAGGAACTTGTCCATACTTATCAAATCAAATATAAAATTATCGTTAAAATAAATCGAATCCCTTCAATGTTTTCAAAATAATGAGAAAAAGAAATAAAATGACTATTAAACAGATTGTAAATATAAGATGTCAATTTGTTTTTCCATATAATAATTAAATTTTGGTAGGATGGTGATAAAATTTTTCATGAGTCAAATATTTTTGTCATGTGGTTTTTTTATTAAAACATCGAAAATTTCTTTTTTTGTGTAAATTTTTGCTCTTCGACGAAGAGCCTCTTCAGACGAATAAAAAGACAACAACAATCAGTTTGATATATAGTTTCAGTTTTTTTGTTCTTTTTTTAACTTTTTATACTTAAAAATCTTTTTTAAAACACAACACAACTTGTTTCCTTCAAAATTAGGATCAATTTTAGTTTCAACCATCCTGTTTTGAGTATTTGAAATCGTGATTTAGTTAAACGCGAAGGTTAAATCAAACACGAGGTTATCAAAGTTAATAACCTCGTGTTTTTGAGAAAAGTGTTGGCCCACTAAATTACGGTTTCAAATACTCAAAACACGATGGTTGATACTAAAATTGATCCTAATTTTGAAGGAAACGTGTTGTGTTGTGTTTTAAATAAGATTTTTAAGTATAAAAAGTTAAAAAAAGAATCGAAAAAAGAATTTTTCGATGTTTTAATAAAAAAACCACATGACAAAAATATTTGACTCATAAAAAATTTTATCACCATCCTACCAAAATTAAACAGATTGCTTACAAAACAAATTATTCATTGAGTATATTTCAAATCCATATCTGGAAGATTAAAAAAATTTACTGCACAGCCGTAAGTGCAGTAGAAAACTACTGCGCAGCATGGAAAGTTCAAGAAAGTGCTGCACATGGGATCCTGGATACAAGGATACTTCGAGTGTCCGTGTGAAAGTTCCCTGGTACACAAGTTCCTACTTGGGAACACATATAGGAACCTTTAGAGGAACTCATCAGGAATCCCGTACCGGAACCTACATTAGATCCCACATGAGAATCTTTAACTGGACAATCTTTAGAAAAATTGTCCGCCGTATTGGATCTTCCAATTAGGATTTTTCAAATGTGACTTCACATTAGATTTAGGCTTTCTTTTAAGCCATATTAAAACTTTTTTTGACTTCAGGTTTTCTTTTTCCAGGTCTCTAAATTATGCCAAAAAGCTATTTTTTCATAATTTAACCCCCCCCCCCCATTTCAGGGGTCTGAACAAATTAAAAATTTATTTTTTGGTATTTTCTTGTTCATTGACTCCCAAATATTCAATAATCACAGAAATTTTAAAATAAACACATCACTTTTTCTTGTTACACAGTGTTACCAATATATCATGGTAGGCAGTAGGCGACGATAGGTTGGACAAAAATGTCGATAAAAACTGATAGCAAGGGTGTATTTGTGGATTATTACAGGTAAAAAATTCATTTGAATTGAAATCTTAATAGCTTCTATTTGGAAAATATCTTTATTTTACATTATTTGTTCGCATCAATTATTGCGAAATGGTAAAGGTCTGATTTTTGATCCTTAAAACGTGTTTATATGTCAAATATTTAAAGATTTATAAAAGTATAAAGGCGCGAATAAATTTGTGTGTATATTGTATGATAACAAATAAAGTTTAGTAAGTTTTTAGTCGGTTATGAACGTTTTCAAGGCAAGCCACGTGAAAGCAATTTATTGTTAAAGTACAGGTTTTTCTGCTATTCTTTGTTGCTTTTATATTTTTATATTTTTT
Source organism: Ganaspis sp. Gsp50 (assembly GCA_011057455.1). Taxonomy (NCBI): domain Eukaryota; kingdom Metazoa; phylum Arthropoda; class Insecta; order Hymenoptera; family Figitidae; genus Ganaspis; species Ganaspis sp. Gsp50. The sequence goes on along the minus strand of WNHD01002592.1, from coordinate 11,285 downwards.
AAATTTCAATATATAATAGCACATCTAAGTACACAACATTGTATTTAATATTAGGTTCGTTATATTTAAATTTGCTGGGATGGAAATGCAACTACACATCTGTTTAATCTGCTCACAAAAGTTGGTTCTTCGATCATATTTGTTTTATGCCTATACCAAAATTTAATGATTTCACCATGAATTCACTCCTTGGCCTGCTCAGACCGCAATCCTATACCATCTCTATTCAAGAATAAAGCGGCTTGCTTTTGGTATTACAGAATAATATGGATTTTAAAAGTTTAAAAAACTTCAGAACTTTTTAAAGCTTCACGGAATATTTAATTCTTCGACAATAATTCGCTTCGAAAATATCTCTTATATAGCTTTAATGAAATATATCTAATTTCTTTAGTTATAACAATGCCTTTTACAAGTACCTGAAATTTATAAACCGTTCGGACCATTCCTATTGCAACCATATATTGTCTCATTCAAAGCAAAAACAAAATCCTGAATACTTATTTTTCTGCGAAACAAGCAGATATTGTACCTGATATTGGCCCCTGGTCTAGGGATACAGACCGAAAAAAGAAGATGGAAATGAGTGAAAATCAAGGAAACGAGTTTACGGTGCAGGGGAGAGATACTTCAGTGCCGGCGGCTGTTAGTGAGCAAGCGGGCTTCCATGCGTTGAAATCTAACGACCGCAGTGCTCCGAAGGTGGACCTCTTGGCCTCGGAGCATCCAATGCATCAATGGAAGGAAGGCGATTGGTCTTGAAGCCACCTCTGTTGTTGGTGAAAGATGCTACGCTATCTAGATCAGCTAGTATGACCAGTCTTATCAGCGCGGCAAGCGAAAAAAAAATTGCCAATAGCAGAAGTATTTTCAACAACATTCCCCAGGACGATTTTGTAAGCTGCAAGAAAGATCGAAATGAAGCTTTGCAGCTGAGAGCACAGGAGTTGTCGTATGTGAAAATGATGCAGACAGAACTACAGAAGCTGTTCGTAGCATGTGAGAAACAGTCAAATGTCAATCAAACCGTCAAAGATGGTTTGAAGAAATTTGAATCTTACTGGCTTGATTTTGAAAAGAAGCATCAGGAAGCTGACAAAGTGGATGAGAAGCACTATAGGGGCCTGGATTATTCTCAGGATTCCCAGAAGAACAGAAAGGAAAAAGGAAAGCAGCAAGTAGCTGACACTATAAGACAAGTTGTGTTGGTAAAAAGAAAAGGAGAAAAGGAGACCCCTCAGTAACCCCAAAGAGGAATCAAAAAAGATCAGGAAAGAGGAATTGTATGCTGAAAAAGTAAAAGTGAATTCAAAAAAGTAGGAGGCGAAAAGAAAAGGAAGACTAAAAGAAAGCACAACCCCAGATCGGCCGAAAGCATCTATGATGCTCATTCGAGTTTCCAAGGGACAAACGTACGCATCTGTACTTGGAAAACTTCGAAAGGAAGTCATAGGTACCAGGCCAACTCAAAAAGGAGATCTCCTCCTAAATCTAGGAGGAAAGTCAAACAAAAAAGCTTTTGACTCAAAAATTTCAGAGGTAGTCGATGATCTTGCGACTGTCAAGGTGCCGGAGGACCAGAAAGATACTCTGTAAATCCAAGACTTGGACAGTCTTATAGAAGAAGTGGTTGTCTCGGCTCTGGAGTGCGTCCTGAAGACACCGAGGACCAATCGAGGGTGACACCGAGGTGAATCTCCCCGCAAATCAACGGGGAATCAAGTTGGCTGTGGTCACCGTAACACGACGAGAAGCAGCAATTCTGGAGCGCCTTGGCCACGTCAAAGTCGGCTTTGAAGAAGAGTAACGGAAACCAGGTGCCACAGGTGCCTTGATTTCGGGAACAAAGCTGTGCAGTGCAAGGAGGTGGACAGATCCTTTGCCTGTTAAAGTGCGGAGAAACTGGCCACACCTTCGCCAACTGCAAAAAAAGATCCTCGTTGCTTCTTGTGCAGCGTAAAGGAAGGGCAAGCTTGTGACCATGTCTCGGGCTTGGGCAAGTGTGCCGCTTTCCGGAAGGTTCTGGAAGCGGCTAAAAAGGGAAGAGGCGCTTAGACGCGCTTAGTTTCTAAATTACCGTAATAGTACGCTTTGTCCTGGATCTGCCGGAGGATTGGGCAAGTGTGCCGCTTTCCAGAGGGTTCTGGAAGCGGCTAAAAAGGGAAGAGGCGCTTAGTCGCGCTTAGTTTCTAAATTACCGTAATAGTACGCTTTGTCCTGGATCCGACGGAGGATTAAGTCTCTGGCGGATGCACTACCAAGCGTAATGGGATTTAAAATACCGGGTATGGATAAAGATGCACCGGACACGATGAGGCACGCCACCTATGAAGGCCAAAGCCGAATGGCAGTTCCGGCGGTGCGTACAGGGTCCTAAAGAAATAGGGTTTGTGGTTTAGTTGGTCGGGCTGTCAGTAGTGCGGTAGTTAACCTAACCAGACATAACTTTGTAATACGGGCTACAAGGTATCTGCAAGCAGATTCCACACAATGACCCTCGAAAAAAAAATATATAGTGTACTTAAATGTGTGATTATATATTATATAATAAACAAAATCTTAAGAATTATGAAAATCTATAAAAACAAAAGAAAAGAAAAATATTATAATAATAAAGAAAGAGAAAGGTCTAATGTAATTTACCTTCTTGAAAGCGTTTGAAACCGGTTAGAAACTTAGTAAAATTTATTTGTTACCATACTATATACACACATACGCGCCTTTATACTTTTATAAATCCTTGAATATTTGGCATATAAATATGTTTTAAGGATAAAAAATGAAACCTTTTCCATTTTGCAAAAGTTGATGTCAACAGAAAAATGTAAAATGAAAATATTTTTCAAATAGAAACTGTTAGGATTTCAATTTGAATGTATTTATTCCCTGTAATCATCCACAAATAGACTCTTGCTATTAGTTTTTGTCGACATTTTTTTTCCTATCGTAGCTTCCTGCCCACCGTGATATGATTTAATATGACTTCAAGGAAATTGAGACGGCTAAGTTGCAGACAGTTTTCTTTATTTATAAAAAAACTATATTTTTGTAAACAGTTCATGGATTATCATATGAAATTACACGGGAAATCACATGTGACCCATGCTCATTACAGTGTATGTAATGTACATACATGATATCTCACATAGGATCCTACGTGAGTTTCTAGTGCATAGTTTTTCCTATGAGAATCTTCAATAAGTTTGCTTATCAAATTAGATTTTAAGGTTGTTTTCGATTGAAAACCTAAGTCATAGTTAAATTTTTACAATTTAAATTCTATTTGTCGGTCTGTCCAACTATAATTCCTAATTACCTAATTTAATTTGTATATATTATTTTTATATTTTAGAAAATTACATGAAGCTTACACAAGAGTAGAACAACTGTCAGGCAAACGCGTTTTTGGTACATATTTTAGAGTTGGATTTTACGGAGCTAGATTTGGAGATCTTAACAATGAAGAATTTGTTTACAAAGAACCAACACTGACAAAGTTACCTGAGATTTTTTCCAGGATTGAAAATTTCTATGCAGATAGATTTGGAGTGGAAAATATTGTTATAATTAAGGATTCAAATCCTGTTGATGTCAGTAAATTGGAATCAGATAAAGCTTATGTACAAATTACTTATGTCGAGCCATACTTTGAAAATCATGAACTAAGACACAGATGTACTGTTTTTCGGAGAAACTTTAATATAAGTAAGTTGGATAATTGTTACCTGAAATAATAGCCTCACTTAGAAGCCAGGTTTTTCCTTTAATTTCAAGATTACCTTAATTGTTAAACTGTTCTTTAAGATGATGTTAACTTTATTTTATTGTTACACATGATTCTTCTGTTTTGTTTATGATTTATTATTTAATAAGAAATAAGCTCCAGCCTTAACAATAATGTTGATATTTAAATTCAATAGAAATGAGGCAAATATTGCATTCCTGATATTTTTTTAAATATCAAATGTTTTCCTCAATTTCATGTAAATTCTTGCTATTTGATAACTTTTAACTGCAATAACAATTACTGCAAATAGTTACAATGATATCAGTATTATTTAAACAAATAATTTTGTTAAAGATCTTTATAGATTTTATAGCGTTTGATTACTGCTAGTTTCTGCAAGAATGTTGATTTATATGTTCACTATTTTCAATTATTTTGATGATTTAAATTTTATTTATTTTACTTTATTAACCAATGTTGTTATTCTGCAGAGCGATTTGTTTATGCTACACCATTTACACCAGGAGGTAAAGCACATGGAGAATTAAGAGAACAATGCAAGCGAAAAACAATTTTAACAGTTGCTACACATTTCCCTTATCTAAAAACACGAATTCGAGTCGTTGCAAGAAAACAGATTGTGCTTAGTCCAATTGAAGTAGCAATTGAAGACATACAAAAGAAAACTGCAGAGGTAAAACATTCGTTTTATCAAATAATTTTATGAATTAAATAATAGCGTTGGGTAATAACTCCTTAAAAGTAACTACGTGAATGAGATAGTTACGTTTTTCGAAACTTTTGGGTAACTCAGTTACTTAACAGGAAAATATTGGTAACTTGAACTTACCCAAATTTTCGTTGATCTTTAGAAACGCATTATTATTGGAATCCTAAGATCAAAAATTGTCCATAAATATCAACTACTCAATTCCGAAAATTTTGGGAGAAAACGAAAATTTTTCTCTGTGAAAGCAGTATTATATTTTTTTGAAATATTAAAATGAATACTACAAATATATATCTTAGTTTTAAAAATCAAAATATATTTTATTGATTTTATTTTATTGTATTTATTTCTGCGTAATATCTATTATGTACTTTGATTTATTTATAAAGAATTTGCAAAAAACTTGTAATGTAATATAAGTTACTAAAGTATCACGTTACTTTTCTGAACACAATATAATCTTAAAATGTTACTTTTTACCAAAGAAACGTAACTGTAAATGATTCCTTTTAAAACACTATCTTACCCAACACTAAATGTAGACATGTATGTAATGAATAATTTTTATCAGATTGCTGCAGCAACTACTCAGGAACCTCCGGATCCAAAAATGCTGCAAATGGTTCTTCAAGGTTGTATTGGTACAACAGTAAATCAAGGTCCTACAGAAGTAGCTATTGTTTTCTTATCAGGATTGCGCGAACAAAATGCGCAACCTTCTAGGTTGCAGCATAAATTGCGCCTATGCTTTAAAGACTTTTCCAAAAAATGTCTAGATGCTTTACGAAGAAATAAAAATCTGATAGGGCCTGATCAACGTGACTATCAACGTGAATTGGAAAGAAACTATCAACGTTTTACGGAAAGACTTACACCACTTATAGCCTGGAGGTAAGAATTTTTAATTATTATGACAAGCGTATTCAGCCCTATTCGTATCAATACAATAACCCCTTAAAGTATCACTACCCAGAAAGAGGCGAAGAATTAGAAAATGTTATAATTTTTTATTCCTAGTGAATACCATTTTTGTTCAATTTTTTTATCATTTATTTACAGGAAAGACGTTTTACATAAAAATAAAAAATTATAACAATAGCAATCAACAAGACGTTATTTATAACAATTGTGAAGTCCTTGTGCATAAAAGGCCAATCTGTCAAAAATACATCGCCTCATCTATTTTTCCCAGTTAAAATTTCCTTTACAGGAACTTTTAAGGCTCGTGTAATGAACCTGCAAGGAACTATGGGTGTCCCTTTAAGGATCTTTGCAGGTTCCTTGAAGGTCTTGTACTAATTCCTCGCCGGAACGTGCAACGATCCCTTACAGTTTCTGAGCAGGTTTCTGCTCAGAAACATGCTACGTAAATGTTCCTTTATGGGTTTCCACGGAAAATGCTTGCCTAGGAAATTTATAGGAGAAAGGTTTCAATACATGAACCTTTGCAGAGTCCTGAACACTTTAAATTTTACGTGATGCGCACTGGTCAATCTCGATTTATATAGCTTGCAAGGGTGCGCAGTAGATTTTAATTTTCTACTATCATATGGGGAACAAATATATCATACAAGAAAGATCAAGTTCTAAAAATGAAATTTTGAACTTTTTGGGGAATGTGCTGTGCGAGATCTTATAAAAGTTCTAGCGAAGGATATTGCGCAGTAACCCATACAGGTACATTTACATAGTAGTTTTAATGAAGAAGAAAACTATCAATTTTCCTGGGTCAAAATAAGGTTATAAAACATTAATTACAACTTTTTAACATTTTGACAGCCCAGCTGTCCTCTTCCGTAACTGAAATTTTATTATAAATATTTTTAAAAAATTATCACAATCCCATTCTTCACTTCTTACAATAGAAAAATTTTTTTTCTCATACAAACAAACGAACATATAATAAACACATATTTACCGAAAGAATTGTATAAAATTCCAAATTATTTAAATAATGTTAGTGAACATTGCGTTCATGCTTAGTTTTTCAACTACAAATCAGAACTAAATACAATATACACTGCAAAAGTATCGAAACTTTACAACATCTACAATGATAAACAAAACAAAAGCGTTTGAAAATTAATCAAAAACAATCCTTCAAAATCAAAGGAACACAATACAAATTTAAAATAGAAATAAATTTAAGAATATTTTTAATTATTTAAATATCGAGAATAATAAAAACAGATTTAAGAAAATTTTGTATTATTTAAATATTGAGAATAATAAAAACTGAGATATTTTGTGTCATCTTTTTTGTTTATAGCTTTCCTTTGTAAATTTATGTGAAGCATCTCAGATATTCGTCGTTTTCTCAAGTTAGTCTCTCTATCAATTATAGTATAGTTGTCCCTATCAAAATCATGTCCTTCCTCCTCTCTGTGTGATACCATTACACTATCCTTCGAATTTTTATGTTTCAAAACTCTAGTTTTTTCTAATCTTTTTGTTTCACCAAGATAGAAAGCAGGGCAGTCATTGCAATTAATTTTATATACAGAATTATTTATGTCGGATGATTTTGATTGGGACAACTATACTATACTTAACAGAGAGACTAACTTGAGAAAATGACGAATATCTGAGATAATTCACATAAATTTACAAAGGAAAGCTGTAAACAAAAAAGATGACACAAAATATCTCAGTTTTTATTATTCTCAATATCTAAATAATAGAAAATTTTCCTAAATCTGTAATTATTATTCTCGATATTTAAATAATTAAAAATATTCTTAAATTTATTTCTATTTTAAATTTGTATTGTCAGGATTAAGGAGAGTCAGTAGACCGAAAAATATACAAAAGATAATTATTTGATACAAATATAAAAGCGGTTTTATTCAGAGAGAGAATTATACGTTGTTGTAGACAAGAGAGTCAAAACAAAAACTAAGCGGTTAAACTGTAAAGTGAACAAAGGGGGCAGCAGAGTCGCGTACTTCCATACATGCGCAGAGCGCCAGTATTTAAAAACTTTAAATTCGTTCTTTAATATGAATCTAGACACATTTATAACATGTATTGTGTTCGTTTGATTTTGAAAGATTGTTTTTGCTTAATTTTCAAACGCTTTTGTTTTGTTTATCATTGTAGACGTTGTAATATTTCGAAACTTTTGCAGTGTATATTGTCTTCACTTCTGATTTGTAGTTGAAAAACTAATCTTGAACGCAATGTTTACTTATTTTATTTAACTAATTTGGAATTTTATACAGTTCTTTCGGTAAATATGTATTTATTATATATTCGTTTAAATTTGTTTATATGACAAAAAAGTTTTTGTATTGTGAGAAGTGAAGAATGGGATTGTAATAATTTTTTAAAAATATTTATAATAAAATTCCAGTTTCTAAAGAAGACAGCTGTGCTGTCGAAACGTTAAAAAGTTGTAATTAATGTTTTATAACCTTATTTTGATCCAGCAAAATTGATAGTTTTCTTTTTCATTATTGAGTACTGCCAAGAGATAGTTCATGAATATTATTATTTACATATCATGTTTAAGGGAACTGTATGGGATCGTTGTCCCAAATTCCGCCAAGAGATCATTTCAGGTACCGGCAAGGAACCTTTACAGGAACCTTAAAAGTTCCTGTAAAGGCATTTTTAACTGGGTTGTATTATTAAGGACGGGGCGGTAAGGTATTAAAGTTTCTTTGGCAATTTTTTTAATTTTAAATGAATATTCTGTCCAAATTTCAAGTCGATCGGAGCAGAATTATAGAAGTTATGATTACTTGAGCGCTCTTTGCTTCAACTCGTGCTAAACAATAAGAAGTGACGCAAAAAGTTTGTTACTCTTTTTGTCCACATAATTTTATTTTTTACTGAATATGGTTATAATAATAACCATATTTATTATTAAAAACCATTTGATGAAAGCTCTTTGCTCTATGGAACTGGTATCAAGTATAAAACAATTATCGAGTTCTATATTGAAGTTTTAGTGTCCAAACCATTAAAGACTTTTTTTGAAACTTGTTATTATTAAAGTCCGTGTTCAACATAACTCGAAATCTACTGAACCATTTGTTTTGAAATTTGGCACACTACTTCGTCACATAATTGATCAGGTATTCCTGGGAGCTTTTTTGTTATTTTTAATAATTATTAATTTTACAATAACAAATTAGACGATTTTGTCAGCGAAAATTGGAAGTTTTTACATCAAAGTACTACGAAAAATTGAAAAATAAAAATAAAAAAATCCCTCCCAGGATTATCTCGAGAAACATCTCCTTTAACAAATACAGTTTGATTTTTTTGTTTCAGTTGAATTTTTGCGAGTTACAATGAACACCGCGAAACAACTTTCTTTCGAGACGCTTCAAGAAATTCTTTGTCACTTGCTTAATTTGCAAGATTTTATATTCAAAATTTAAAAAAATATTGTGTATATGTTGCACATTTATATGAAATTTAATTAAATTATCTGACACTATTTGTATCGCAAAAGAAAAATTTTAAAAGCATCTCATTTTCTCACCGAATTAACCTTACCTAACCCTTAAGCGGAATCACATACAATTTTCAGTGACAATTTATAATAGAACTATATAAATACAATAATAATATACATATAATAAATATAAAACCGAGTCAGTGAAGAGATTTACCGTTCGAGTTATGTTAAAAACTGAGTACATCGTTTTATTGACGAGTCATACGAAGAACGAGGAGTGGGAGAGGAGGGATGAGGAAAAGGGAAAGGGTAAAGAGATAAGCAGTGTATAAGGGCATATCTCAGGAACCTTTAACATTTATGTCCCTTAGATATATTTTCATAATTTCAAGAGATTTTTACTTGAATTTTCTTGGAAATATTAGTTTTAAAAACAAGGAATCGTTTACAGACGATTTGATATTAAATTATTAGGTCCCTAACCATACTTTCTTACAATTTAAATGATGGATCTCTGTAATTAATAAAAATTATTAATTCTACGATACGTTTATTTAAAGTTGATTAAACGAAGAACAATTTTTTCCATGATTATTAATATTTTGTTAATTTTAGAGAAAGTTACAATTGTCCCTCATTTTCAACCTTTTCGACCGTAATCCTCATATTTATGATTTTTCTTTGATTAAGACAGGTGGCACATCAAAATGACTTGACAAAAGTCAAGGTTCAAGTTATTAAGATGATTTGAAGAAATATTAAACTAATGTGCTTTGTGTCTTATAAAAATTATTACAATTTAAATAACAGAAAACATGCGTGTACAATATTTGAAAACGACTGTAATATAGGTGATACTCGTCGAAATTCAAATAAAATTGTTTCAAAAGTGCTTAAATATGTTTTAACGATTGTTATTTGACAATTTGTGAATGTGCTTTAAAGAAATATAGTATTGCGAAGAAATTGTAAAAATTTGTCTTAATTACGGTCGACCGTAATCGACCGTAATCCATTGAAAAGAATTTTTCAATATGAAGTTGCTCATTCTTATATATAAAATCTGTATCTGATTTATTTGGGTTCACTCAACATAACTCACAAAACTTTATTTTAGAGTCTCTTGATATAATTGGTAACTCTTGTGTTAACTGGCGTCTGCGGCTAGTCAAATTTATTATTTTCTCTTAATTTGAACTGAACTGCGTCGGGTGAGGGGTAAGTTTATTCAAATAATAAAATATAAAGATAAATTTTATCCTATTTCATAATTAATAACTTTTTAAAGAAAATTCGTTTCCTCTGTGCACTTCTAAAATTGAAAAGCTTAGCACTTAAAGTTTATTTACGCCGAGGTTCAACATTGTGCTTCCAACAAAAATATATAATTTTTTCTTACTGAAAAGTTAAAGGTTCTAAAGATATACCCATAACTGTATACATTAAGAAAATTTATATTTCATCCCTTAAAGTAAACAATTACTCCTAAATTAACATTTTTAAGATGACATAACCAAAAAAAAGACAATTTTTAAATTCTTGTCTGCTTGTTTTAAACATGTTCTTTTATTTTATTTTTATAAAATTCTACAGATATTTGGATTTCATCTCTCAACATCAAAACAACCTCTACATACCATCTCTTCAAAACACCCTTAAATTAAGTATTCGCATAATTTCTTTAGGAATATTGACTAAGGGTTTCTTATATTGTCAAATATATCAAGATCGAGTTGCAGGCTACACCCCTTATCTCAAATCCATATCCTAATCTAAGCAGTATATGTAAAAGCTAATAACTAAAAAATGATAGATTTCACATTGTTTTCATGAAATTTGGAGTAATAATGGTTATTATTCAAGCAAATATAGTTACTCGACTGAAATTCTGTCTTCTTCAAGATTTTAAATATAGCCCTGTAAAAAAAGAAGTATTTGGCGTAAGCGTTTCGGATTTGGGATAACTTATTCCAAATACGGTTTCGCGTTAAACTGTTAATGGACGTTAAGCCAAATTATTTTTGTCTGTCTCAAATACTTTTCTCTTATATTGTTTGAATTTACGTTTAATGATTCGATTAAACAATATAAATGAAAAAAGTAAATGTTTTGAAGTGTAAACATACTGCTTGCAAAAAGGGAATATAAAATAATAACAAATAATAAGAAAGTAAAATGTGACAGATACGTCTCGATAGTTTTGGATTTTACCATCAGATTCTGTGGGTCAGAGTTTTTCAGCAGATCAAAGGAGTTATGCCGTTACCGACACAAAGTTACTAGAAGTTGCGGTAACTTCAAATCGTAAAAATAAATTCAAGTGATTATAAACAAGAGATTAGCGTGGATTAAAGGTTGTAAGTATATTATTGACTAATATTTGCGGATATTTGCAATTAATGTTAAACTTTAAGTACATA
>WNHD01002591.1:0-14562 GCA_011057455.1 Ganaspis sp. Gsp50 | reverse complement strand
CGATTAAAGAAAAGTGACAAAATATGACAACCGTTAACCAACGGGTCACTCGATGTTAACAATTTACTGAACAGAGTATTCGACAATTGATGATAATGATTTCTATGCTTATATACCCCCTGGATCTCCCACTATTTTCTATACCATTGACTCATTTGTGAAAAGTCGTTTTTGACCTTTGATTGTCTCTATGAAATTTTGCATTTAGCACGTTCGATGCAGTTTTGCAAAAGTCACGTATTCCTTCAATTCATGAGTCGTAATTAAAAACACTCTCTATATGATTTAATTATAAAATAGTATCTTATACTTTTATTCAATCGACCAGCAAAATCTTAATCAATGTCTATTTAATCGATTGAACAAGCTAAATGAGATTGCTGTTATATTTAATTATTAATGATGAATGTTCAATAATACTATTTTTAAAGTTTTAATACTACTTTAATGAGAATCAGCTAAGCATCGGCTGATCGTTGGTTAAGCGTCGGCTGAGCATCGGCTGAGCGTTGGCTGAGCGTCGGCTAAACGTCGGCTGAGCGTTGGCTGAGCGTCGGCTAAACGTCGGCTGAGCGTCGGCTGTGAAAGTGAAAGTAAATAGTGCGTGCAAGTTGTGTTACTAAAAGGCTATAAAGAATTAATAGATTTGTACCCCTTTTATTTATTCAAAGGAAAAGGGACAAATACTTCTTTTAACTAATTTTGTATTGCCTTATTAGTATACTTTTAAGGTATTTGATTATCTGGAGATTAATATCGTACATGTAGCATCACATAGTTCGAAAATGCGCTTGATCGGTCAATAGACGTTATCCGAATGTCGATATTGATCTTTATATTGATTTCCAATATCATTTGTATGATTGTGCAATTGATGTTTCTTTTTTTTCAAACAAGTGATTAATTTAACATCAATAGGACTTTATGAACATTTTATGAACTTAACTTAACTAACTTATTTACTATTAAATGAATGCACTGTTAAACATCGTGATGCCTATAGACAGGCGCATTCATTCAAATAAATGTATTGAGGTAAATTTTATGTACGTATTTAACTATTTATTTATATATACACATGTATATAGGTCTATAAATGATTTCTTTTGTTTTCACTAAACAAAGAAGTAAAAAATTTGGTTACTGGGATGTAACAACAGGGAGGAGACATATTGGTCTGTAGGAACTTGGCTCGGTGGGATCCTTGTTTCCTCCTTTTGGGATGATGGCAGCACGTGCTACCTTCCATTCTGTAAGAAATTCTTCTGTTTGCAGGCAATTGTTATAGAGCTCTTTGATCTTATTGGGTATAGTATCCCAGGCCTTCTTGACTATCTCTACTTTTATAACATCTAGTCCAGGGGCCTTTCCATTTTTAAGTTTTCTGATCACTGGTGATTTCGGTTACTGTAAATGGAAAGTCTTCTTGTTCTAATACATTATCTTCTTTCAGGTACATTTTATCCCTTAATAATTTTTGTTCGTTTGTTTCAGCTTCACCGGTGTCGTCGCAAAACAACTCATCCAGGAGGAGCGTGGCTGTTTCTTTCCAGCAGGTCGTGTAAGTATTATTCTTTACAGATTCTATTGCATTTACAGGTTGCAGTTTACCGCAGGATATTTTATATAGAAAGCCCCAGGGACCTTTAGATTCTTTTTTGACAAGGGTAGTCCAGCTGTTCAGAGAGGTCTTTTTAACGTTCTTTTTGTACGTTGTTCTCGCTTCTTTGTATTTGGTCTTCAGTTCTTGCCTACAAGCTTCGTTCTTTTTCTCTCGCTGGTACCTACGTCTTGCAGAGTAGATTTCCTTTTTATTTCGTTCCATTTCTGGCGTCCACCACCTGTTGGCAAATTTCTTTTAGGTATGGATGTTTTCCCGGCTGTCAGAATCATGCTTTTGATGCTTGCTGCCATATCGTTAGGGGTTTGATCCATGGTATGAGTGTCGTTTTGGGCTAGATTTTTCAATATTTCGCAGAATTTTTGCCAATTTGCTTTCTTTGTATTGAAACGGGGTGGTGCACCAGATCTGTTAGGCTCTGTTACGTCTCTAATTGTGTCCAGTTTCATGTAGATTGCTCGGTGGTCACTGGTTGCCCATTCGTCTTTAACAGTCCATGATATGATGCAGTTGACCATAGACTCGCTTATTATTGTGACGTCTATATTTGCTCCAGCTCTAGCCGTTGAGAAGGTTTCTAAATTGTTTACTGTGTTTGCCACGTGGAATCCCGAGTAGTTCAGGAATGATTCGAGTTTCTCTCCTCTTTCGTCTGTCGTATTAGAGTTCCAGGTAAGCGATTTGGCGTTTGCATCAAGTCCCATAATAATTCTCTTCCCCTTCAGTGTGTCTGAGATCTTTTGGAGGTGTTCGATGTACGGATCTATTTCATGGGAATATTGTAAATAACCAGAGACCACATACACTCTGAGGCTATTTTTGACAACTTCTGCGCATGTTATATGGCTGCTACAGAGATGTGTTAGTTTTGTGACTGTGCACTGTTGTCCAAAGACAAAAATGGCTGACCGTGGGTATTCGTCGTTCTTATTGACTGTCACAATAGTTTTTCCGAGTCCGAAACCGGTTATTTTATTTTTAAAGGCGTAGGGTTCCTGGATGAGCAAAATGTCGATTTATTCCTTGTCTACGTAGCTTCTTATTTCACTAGCGGCGTTTCTTCCATGTCCTGCATTTAGTTGCACAATGTTTATGGGGGTGGTCTTATTCGCCATCGCCATAATCTATACGAGACACTAGTCTGTCAAGTGCAATTTTGTATGCCGGGCAGTTTTTCCAGTTCGATTCGTGATCAGACCTTTTTTGCCTTTTTTGCACGCAGCACATTCTGGTGCTTTTTAAGTCGCTTTGGCTGGGCATTTAGCGAATTTGTGTCCATTTTGGGCACAGTATGAGCAAGTTCCTTGTTCTGCCCAGCAATATTTGGCTACATGGCCGTACTGTTGGCATTTAAAACACTTTGTCACAGAGATGAAGTCCTGTACTCGACAGGAACCCCAACCAATGAAGAGTCTACTCTTTTCTTCGCTTCTAATTTTCGTGCGTATCGCAGGTGAAACTTCGGCAACCCAGTTGACAAAGTCATCTTTTCGAGCTCCAATTTTAAATATAATTTTTATATTTCTTTTCAGGTCTTCTTCGTCAAAGCAGCCCAGTGATCTTTCGTTCTGGACAATAATGGCGACAAGGATTTCTGCTTCATTTAGATCAATGGGAACAACAAAGATTATAATTCTTGGATGGTGGTATTTTCTTTGTTTCAGATGCAGTTCCAGAGGGGTAGCCAGGACCAGGACCAGGAGGATTTGGTGCAGTGCGAGGATTGGCGTTAGAGCTGGATGAGCCAGGACCAGGGGCATGCATTTTCACTTTCTCGACATAGGAAGGTAAGTATCCAGCAGTAATTTTTTTTTCCAGGGCAGAGTTAATTGCAGAATCTATTTTTTCTTGCATTCTGTGTTGTCCCTCATTGAGTTCCGCTAAGTATGCATTTTCGGCAGTTAATGTTTCGATGTTTTTCTCTAGGTACTCCAGAGTTTCGAGGATTTGCTTTGTAGCTGTTGCGATGTTTTCCTGAGAGCTGCATTCGGTAAGTATTTTTCTTATTTCTTCTGCTTTGACTGCTGCGGCTTTTTGGATATTTGTCCATTTACTTTCGCCTTTTTCTCACATTTTTCTAGGTTCAGCTGTAAAGGGGGTGGATCTGGCGGCGCCAATTCCCTTTGTTTTTCTTTTTTTAGACTTAGGTCCAGGAGTTTGTGCGTTGTAATCGCTTGCTGATTCTTCGCTTGGAGTCTCAGTTTCTTCGTCATCCATCAGTTCGAACTCTGTGTAAAGGTCAGATTTTTTCGTCTTCTTATCGTCATCGTTTTGTTTTTTAGGGTTTGTATTCATTTTGACTCCCACGAGCGTTGGAGAAGGACCGTCAGTCCCTACACAGCTCCAATGTGGGGGTAAGGCTAAATAGTCTCGGAGGGCGCCCGGTGTCTCAGACCCATCGTTCACGACACCTCTGCTGACGGCCCCCGAAGCATCCGGAAACAGAGCCCACGACCCCGCCCACCGAGCCGAACCACAGAACTTTACAGTGGCCGAACAACGAAGAACTAAGGACGAGAACCCTGCCCCAGCCGCGACGGAGTGCCGGGCAGATTTGGTGACCCTGGTGTCATTCATCCCTCGGCACGGTAGGTCACACCTTGGATTGGGTGCTAGAGAAGACCTGAGGTTTCGCCACTGCCTCAGGGTGAAGAACAGAAGGAAGTAAAAAGGTAACTAAAGAGCAAGAAACAGTAGGATCTTAGTAAAAATTTGAGAGAATGGAATAGACAGGTCGAGGATGAGGATTAAGGTAGGTAGAGGGTAATTAAGTTAAGTAAGGGTAATAAGGGGTAGACAAGGGGAAAAAGAATAAGAAAAATAAAACAAGACTAGACAGTGGAAAAACGAAAGACGAAAGAAGAAAAGAAAGAAGAAAAAGAACCCCTCCTCCTCCCCCACAAGATGTGGGGTCCCGGGCTTGGGACCGGCGTAGCGGAGTTAGTAGATAGGGACAAGAAAATAAAAAAAAATCATGTGACCTTTTTGAATGTTTCTCCGCTGTTCCTAGCCCTTGCGGGCATACCAGCGGACAGGTGTTGAAACACCAAACTGATCATTTATATGGGTTTCTCTATGTATGTATTTTTATATTATTTTCTATTTTTTCTTTATTTTCAGGTTAAGTTTATTTATTTTTAGATGTTTTTATTATTGATTCTTTTTATTAACTACAGTCTTATTTGAAACTTTATTTTTGTTTTTTAACTTTTTCATTCTTTTGTTACAGGTCCCAGCAGTTACTCCAATCTACCATCCAGCCCCACTACCAAGAATCCGTCTACGGGCTTGGAAAAAAAAGCTTAACGGAGTTCCCGCTCGCTTCGCATCCCCACGGAACCGGGCCCGGGGGAGGGCCAAGTGAGCAGTACTTTATGGGCGTTAGCCATCTCCGAATTCGAGCATGCCCAGGGAAAACCACGTGGAGGTGCCCATCCAGGAGGAGATACCCCCTGGCTCCGCCGCCGTGAAGAAGGCATTAGTTGAGGACCTTATGCCTGTCTTACGACTCGCAGTCGGAGACTCCTGATCGCGCTAATCGCGGTCCGGGGTATACGGCGCTAGTTTGTTTGCAAATTAGCTTCGTTGCATGTATTTATTCGCACTGAGTCACCGACGGATGGTGTTAATCTAAAGTATTTTGTAGCTTTTGGTCAATCTTTTTAAGTACGACAGTTTTGCAGAATTCCGCGAATTTTTTATAATTTTGTTTCCTTACTAAGGTTGCTTCAGGTACAGGACAGATATATTGTGTTCCAAATGAGGCTTTTAACTCCTGTCTCTCGTTTATCCATCTAGGACAGGGGAAGATCACGTGCTCGGCGGTTTCGTCTGTGCCACAAGGGCATTGTGGACTATCTGCTAATGCCATGAAGTGCAATTTTTGCTGGAAGTCCCCGTGTCCTGACATGAATTGGATGGTATAAAAGTTTGTTTTTACCCACGTCATGCTTTGCCTCTCTTTTACATTTGGGAAGGATCTAATAGTGATCCTATCACTTTCAGTCCACTTTCTCTGCCATATCTCGAGTAATTTGTTGTCAACAACCTTTCTTTGCGTTCTCTTCATTGTGGTAATTTCTGCTACACTTTGGTTGCTTCTTATTTCCGGTGGTTCGTAATTTGTACCTTCCATTTCGAAAGGGAGACCGGCTCTAATTTTGTAGTAAATTTCCCTTTTTCTCGCTTCCAGATCTATTGACAGAATTCCTGCTATGACAGGCATAGCATTAGTTGGAACGGTTCTGTAGGCTCTTGTTGTTGTAATGAGTACATTTCTTTGAGCACTCGCGAGCTGTTTCCAATGTTTCAAATTCGCAAACCTTATCCAGCATGCAGTTCCGTATGTAGCGATTGCTACGAAAAGACCCTTGTATATTGTGGTTAGCGCTGTATGTTTAATTTCATACTCTCTTTTGGCTACTTCTTTGAGAGCACTAAAGAGGGAATTGCATTTGTCCACAATGTTTTTAATGTGTACATCGATGCCTAGTTTTTGCACTCTGCTAGTGAAGGTGATTCTTAGGTATTTGAAGTCCTTTACAAGTTTCATGTTTCTAGTTCCCAAACTTATTTTAGGTGGTCTTTTATCTAGGTTCCCTTTAAGTATCATGAGAACTAACTTCGTCTTTGACAAAGTCATCTTGTGATTGTTGCACCAATTGTTAGCAATGTCTATAGCAATCTGTTCACTTTTTTCCAGATCCTGTCGTGCGTGTCCTACGATGAAAATGACCAGGTCGTCTGCATAAACGATTACTTAAAATCCAGCACGTTCGAGTAGCTCCACAAGTTCGTCGAAGACCAGATTCCACACGAAAAGAATTTCGGGTCGTCAGACACACATGAGCAAATGCTATACTTCTGCTTGGCATGTCTGACGTGCTGGTTCGGCGCATCTGATGAGCGAATTCCGCCAAAACTGTTGTGCTTTGTACATATACACAGGTTATAGCAAAACAGTTGCGCAGAATCCGCGCATCAGATGCGCCGAACCAACACATCAGACATGCCAAGCAGAAGTATAGCATTTTCTCAGGTGTTTCGGGCGTCTGACGGCTCGAAATTCTTTCCGTGCAGAGGATAGGGCCCAGGAGTGATCCTTGTGGACATCCCTTGTTAATCTTTCTGTTAACTCTTCCATCTGGAGTGCAGTATAGTATATTTCTCTCGTGCAGGTAGCTCTGTAGAAGTCTTATTAGTTCGGGGGGGCTATCAATTCTCCGGAGGCGGTCTATGATGTCCGGCCACCATAGATTATTAAAAGCACCAGAAATATCGATAAATATTCCCATCACGTACTTCTCGTTTATTCCATCAATATGGTCTGTGAAGTCGCATAAGGCGTCCTCAGAAGATCTGCTGGTGCGGAATCCATACTGGCTATTCGATAGGCTCATTTCAACTTTGGACTTTATTCTGTTCAGAATGAAACCTTCTAGGACTTTACCCAGAACGGGTAGCAGGCAAATCGGTCTCTATGACCCTGGATCAGTTAGATCTTTGCCATCAGACTTCGGGATAATTGCGGCTCTTGCTATCTTCCATTTTAGCGGGAATATTCCTCGCTTAAGGCATTCATTATACAGTTCCTTGAATTTATCAGGAATTATGTTCCAGGCTCTTTTGATCGTGATGACTTCAATGGCGTCAAGACCTGGTGCTTTGCCGTTTTCAGCTCCTTAATTACTGTATTTATTTCATTTTCAGATAAAGGTCGTATGTCTTCTATAAGGAGGTTATCGAGTTTATACATATTTTCCCCTAATAATTTTTGTTTTTGTGTTTTAGGTTCAGCGGTTTCGTCATCATAGGAGAAGAGGCTATCCAGCAGGACTAAGTTGGTTTCTTTCCAGGAGGTGGTATAGGAGTTTCCAGTTCTAACAGCGTCTATTGCACGTTCCGGTTTTATCTTGTCGCAGGTAAGTTTGTAAGCTAAGCCCCAAGGATCAGCGGATTCTCTATTTATAAACTCTTTCCAGCTTCTTCTAGCAGTGTTTTCAACGCTCTTTTTGTAGTTCGTCCTGGCTGAGTAGTATTCATCTTTAAGTGTCTGTCTTCGATGTTCGTCTTTGGTTTCCTTTTGGAACCGTCTTCTGCATTTATAGATGAACTTCTTTTTGTCTTCGAGTTCAGGGCTCCACCATTTATTTTTGAATTGCCTATTTCTCCTTCTTGGCATCGAGCTGTTGCTGGCTGCGTGAATTACGTTTGCCATTTCCTTTGCAAGGAAATTGGATTCTTTGCTTTCGGAATCTAGGTTCATGTTCCTTGTGAGTTCGCTGTCAAATTTTTCCCAGTCTGCTTTATTTGTGTTGAATCTGGCTGGTGCTCCAGACTTGTAATTACTGAATTCATGCCTTATCTGGTTCAGCTCCAAAAGTAGGACTCTATGGTCACTTGTGATCCACTTATCCTTGATTGACCAGGATTCAATAGAGTGCACCAAG
The DNA here is from genome assembly GCA_011057455.1 of Ganaspis sp. Gsp50. Classification (NCBI taxonomy): domain Eukaryota; kingdom Metazoa; phylum Arthropoda; class Insecta; order Hymenoptera; family Figitidae; genus Ganaspis; species Ganaspis sp. Gsp50. Next base: position 6,492 of record WNHD01002591.1, on the reverse strand, counting down.
GATTCCGAGACTAGTGTTACATCGATGTTGCTTTCAGTCCTTATTGTTGAGAAGGTTTTCAGGTTTGATCTCCTGTTCGCAACATATAGTCCGGAGTCGGTGAGGAATTCTTTGAGTTTTTGTCCTCGGTCGTCCAGTTGGTCCGAATACCAAGAGTCTGATTTAGCATTCGAGTCTATTCCTATGACTACGTTTTCTCCTCTCAGCGCCGTCATAATTTTTCTAAGGTTTTCTGAGTAAGGTTCAATCGGGTGTGAATATTGGAATTATCCGGACACAACGTAAACCTTTTGTCTCTTTTTAATTATCTCGGCGCATACAATGTGACTAGAACTCAAGTGTGAGAGTCTTGTCACGGTGTAATTTTGATCGAAAACTATTATTGCAACCCACGGTTTTTCGCCTTTCTTGTTGCCAGTAATCAATTTTGTCCCCAATCCGAAGCTCATTACTTTATCTCTCACGAGATATGGTTTTTGAATAAGTACCATATCATGCTTTGACAAGCGTTTTCCTTTTTTACACGCTAGGCAAACTGGGCCCTTATTTGCAGCTTTTACTGGGCATTCGGCAATGACGTGGTCCGCGCCCGAGCAGTATGCGCACACCTTCTCTTAAGTTTTGCAGAATTTCGACACGTGTCCATATTGCTGACATCTAAAACATTTAGATACAGATAGGAAGTCCTGGACTTTGCAGGCGCCCCATCCAATAAACAGGCGACTCTTCTCTTCTCTCCTTATTGCTGTATGGATAATGGGAGGAACTTCAGCGACCCAATTTACGAAGCCATCGTCTCTTTTCTTTCTTACCTTGAATCTGAGTTTGAAGTTTTTCTTTAGCTCATCTTCTGAAAATTGGCCCAGGAAAGTTTCATTCTGTAAGATGATTGCTTCCACTATTTCGTCTTCTTTCATGTCAGCTGGGACATCAAAGATCAGCAGTCTCGGGTTTGTGGAGCCCGCTCTTGTTACGTCGTAGTCATTTTCCAGCAGCTTTGTATTTTGGAGAATCTTTTTTAGACCTTCCTCGGTTTCCACTTCAACTACGAGCCCACCTTCCTTCATTCTCCTAACTCCTCTTACTTGAATTTTCTCGTTCGAAGGGTTGATCATCGAAAGGACTTTCTTTTTCGTTTCTTAACTTTCCTCAGTAGAAGCAGTCTATCAAGGGAGCCTTGATCAGAGCAATTTTGGCTAATTGAGGATTGTTTCTAGGTAGTCCACTAATCGCAGGTATTCTTCTTTTTTCAGGTTCGGCGGTTCCAGATGCAGTTCCAGGACCAGCAGCGTTTCCAGTACTTCGAGAGGTTCCAGGATTTTTGAATATTCTTCGCGTTCCAGATGTTCCAGGTGTCTCGGGTCGTCTCAGAATCGATGCGTAAGAAGGTAAGTTTTCTTTTAGTCCTTTTTTGTCTAGTGCTGCGTTTATTGCCTTGTTGATTTCATTTTGCATCATTTCTTTGCCTTTTTGCAGGACAGCTAGGTAGGCGCCTTCAGCAGTCAGTTTCTCAATCGTTTGACTTAGGTTATCCACAATCTTTTGGATCTGGGCATCAGAGGCTTTGGGATCGCTTATGATACTTGCGCTGTTAAATATTTTCTTGACTTTAGCAGCCTCGTTTATTGCCTCTTTCTGCATTGCCACCCAATAAAGCTTTTCATCTTTTTTAGGTGTGTGTGGAATCAGTCTGGCGGAGCCAGCTCTCTTTACCCTTTTCCTTTTCGAGCGAGGCCTAGGAAGTGCGAAGGGATCATCAGCGGAGTCATCAAGTTGTGAGATCATACTATTTCCTTCCTCCATTCTTTCGACTTCTATTTCGCTTTTAGTCTTCTTTAAATCTTCTTTCTCATCAGTAGTTTTTGTTATCTTTTGGTCCATTTTGATCCCACGAATCTTGAAGAAAATCGGTCAGCCCCCATTGAGCTCCAAAATGAGGGTAAGGCTAATTAGTCTGGGAGGGAGCCTGGTGTCCCAGACCCATCGTTCACGACACCTCTGCTGACGACCCCCAGAAGCATCCGGAAACAAAGCCCACGCCCCCGCCCACCGAGCCGAACCACTGAACTTTACAGTGGACGAACAACGGAGGAAAAAGGACGAGAAACCCTGCCCCCGCCGCGACGGAGTGACGGGCAGATTTGGTGACCCTGGTATCATTCATCCCTCGGCACGGCAGGTCACACCTTGGATTGGGGGCTATAGGAGACCTGAGCTTTCGCCGCGGCCTCAGGGTGAAGAACGGAAAGAAGTAAAGAGGTAAGTATAGAGTAGGAGACAGTATTATCTTAGCGAAAATTGGAGAGGATGGAATGGACAGGACCAGGCTGAGGATTCAGGTAGGTAGAGGGTAAGTAAGGTAAGTATAGGTAATAAGGGGTAGACAGCGGGAAAAAGAATAAGAAGAGTAATACAAGACTAGACAGTAGAAAAACGAAAGACGAAAGAAGAAAAGAAAAAAGAAAAAGTACCCCTGCTCCTCCCCCGCAAGATGTGGGGTCCCGAGCTTGGGTCCGGCGTAGCGGAGTTAGTAGATAGGGACAGAGGGAATCTCGTTAATCCATTCATGCGCGTCACTAATTAGATAAAGAGGCATTTGGCTTTTTTTTTACATGCGTGAAGGTCATACTGGGAAATCTGCTCAACAGATACCTTAAAGCCCGTACTTCAAGGTTATGTGGGGATGGTGACACCTATTTCTACTTAATAAAAACTAGGAAGAAGCGCTTCAGCTGTAGAACTACCAACAGCCCCGACCCACAAAAACCCAGACCTAAACATATGAAAATCATTGGACCTCTGATGTTTGGGAGATTTCACCGAAATAATATAAAATAATAATATAAATACTTATCATCATAGCACATGTTCTTGCTTCAATCCTGATTGACCATCCACTAAGGAACTTTGTCCCATCTCCCACCCATGAGTTCTGGCCAGCTGTTAACGCCGAGTCTCCGGAAGCCATCTACCATCTTATGAATCATAGAGCCTTTTCGACCACATCAAATTGATGTCCTCCCATGAGTCAAGATACTCATCTCCAACAGCCAATCTTTTCTTGCAGGCCTCCATTTCGATGTTGTAATACGGATTACAATGTTCTATCACTTTATTCCCAATAGTTCCGAGCCTTTGTAACCTGAGCGAAGGTGCTACCCATCTGTAGGATGACAGACCCAAACCACCAGAAGCAATCGACGCATGAAAATATGCATTTGGTGTATCGTGCGGTAATCTCAACCACTGTCTCACTGCTGTTCTTACTACTTTATCAGCACTCTTTAGTGTGCCTAAGAGGACATTTTTTAAAGCGATTTGATGAAAGTGCTTAGAAATAAGCACCGTTCTTAATGCACAAACCCTTTGCTGCGGCTTGAGAGGACCAACAGTTAGTCTTTCAATCGCCTCCTTTAGAGTCTCCTTGAGTGAAATTTTTTTGCATTTAGACCAATCAAAAGTGATACCTAGGTACACCCAAGAGTCACTTCTCCTTAATCTCCTCAATGCTTTGTCCTTAATGAAAAATGTGGTGTCCGTATCCATGGTTGAAATTTTATCCCTTCCAGAGGGTTTAAAAGCCAGAGTGAAACTCTTGTCGCCATTAATCTCCAAACCACAAGTACCCATAAACTTTACCAGCACATCTATCAAGATTCTTAGTACCCTGGCTGTTGAAGCTTACAGATTTAAGTCGTCCACAAATGCAGTGGCGTTGATTTTTCTATCGCCTACCCTAACTTCCACTTCCGAAGGCAATAACTGCAACATCCTGTGCGTTAATATATTAAACAATGGTGAGGAGGGCGGGTCCCCTTGCCTCACTCCACATCTAGGAATCACTCTTCCCGAACATCATTCCTGTCCTTCCAAAATGGTAAGGCCACATTCATAAACCTGCTTCAAATTGTTCATCATTTGCGGCGGAGCCCCAAATGATCTTGCACCTTCTAATAATGCCCTGTGGGAGACTGAAGGAAATGCCTTTGCTATATCCAACGATGCCATATAAAGGGACTTAAATTTGCGTTGTTGTACTTTTAGAATGTAATCCAAGATAAACACATTATCTCGACATCCATCAACGTTGGTTTTAAAGCCCCTTTGCCTTTCATCAATTGACACCGCCCTATCAATACGCCTCGCTAAAACTTTATGCAGGCCACGCACCAAGACCGAAGCTATTGTAATAGGTATATTTTTCGTTGGATCTTCTTCATGAAATTTCGTTGCAATAAAGACTGTCCTCGAGGCAAACAGCTCTTCAGGTAGTCGTTCTACCCATAATATCAAGTTAAATATGCATTGCAGTACACTTGGTGGAAGAGTGTGATACTCACTGCCTAACAGACCATCGGGTCCAGGAGCAGTATCCCTGTCAACCATACAACTCTCTATTTCTTCTATCGTTATTGGTCCCCAAGAATTCTCTAGCTCTTTATCAGCGTATTCAGAAAAACCAGGCACTGCATCACTCCTGCTCGTGAAAATATTCACCCAAAATGGTTCTATAATACCTTTTGGAGCCTGTCGGACCTTTGAGTCGCCGTTTATACTGTTTTCGTTGCACCTACTCCTGTTCTTCAAATACGCCCTTTGCGTTTTTGCGTATTGAATTCTCCTTTGTTTCCACTTTGAGACTTGATGACCTTGTCTTCTCCCTGCACGATTACCACTGCCCCTAGTCTTGTTTTTGTTCTGCAGAATAGAGTGCATATATGATGACAATCTGTCGAAGATTTGATTTTTAGTTTCCCTCTGGGCATCCTTGGAAATCTCAAACGGTTGCACTTGTCATCATTTTCACTCAGACGATCTAAGGAGCTGAATCACACTACAAACTGATCCTGCTGTTCTTCCTCTACTCCTAATAACACAGTGCTTCTGTTCCTTTCTGTGTTCCTTTCTGTGTTCCTTTCCCTTTCTGCCTGCATTTTTTCAATCGCCTCCTCCACCATCAGCCTGTATGATGGAGATTCCCTATCAGATTTAATGGAATCCAATGTTCTCTCTGGAAACTCTTTGGCCAATGCCTTATTGATAAATCTCACCGCTCTTGTCAGTTCTGCCTCTCTCCTTGCCAAAATACGCTCCTGTTCTTCTGACCATCTCTCTTTTACCCTTTTGCTTTCTTTTTCTACGTGTTATACTGGTTATGAAATGCTACTTACGCACGTTGTACGGGGCTCGCAGAACTTCCATTAAAGCCAGAATGCTGAGAACTCATTCACTTCATTCCAACTCTAACAGTACTATTAGCTATACCCGTTAAAACACCCACCAAACACACCATCAAAAAGATATATTCAACCTCAGATCTTTGGGAGGCTTCACCTTTTCATATTTATTAATCGCCACAATGCACATTTCAATTCAATCCCTCTCTGACCCTTCACTTGTCTCCTTCAACAGTTCAAGCCCTCATCGCCAAACCGACACTTCTCTCACTCTCAATCTTTCAACCATACAACCAACCAACTACACTAGTTATGCATGGTTGATCGATTGAACGCCCAAAAGCTCGCCATTCCACCGATCAGTACTCTGGACGAGATAATCTTCAGGTGTTTATTAGTTATCCCAATTGACCGCAACTCTTCTAATGACCTACTAGACCAAACTCCTCTCCAATTTAGAGTGATCGACCCAAAGACAGACTCAATGATTGTTGAACCTATCGTTGCACAAATATGCCCCTGTATCTCCGTACCAACTCTGCTGTAATATGATACTTTATTTTCGTGTGCCCTCGATAAGTCCGCATGCTCGCTCACCACTTGAGCTTCAAGCACATATGCCCGGCCGCCTTTTACTACTATAATATCAGTCTTTCTCAAACCTTCACACGTCTTTATGCTCAACCAGCACTTTATAGTTTTTATTTTCAGCGACTCTAGCTACATACTTGACTACTGCGTCATGCCTTCTCACTCTCTGCTTGTGCGTGCTGAAACATCCCTGAAGGACATGGTTAAGCGTCTCTCTAACTCTGCAACCTACTTTGCAATTGCGCTCATTGTTTGTACCCCTAGATGTTCGGGATCTTGTAGGCAATGCGTTGATCCTCTGCTTACAACAGTTTATAAAATCCCTGCTCCCTAAAAATCTAGATCCATCGCCTACCCATTTATGCTGAGCCTGCACAGCATTAGATTCCCTCAATCCCTTGCCATCATACGACTCATATAACCTTTAAGACCACATTTCATTGATGTCCTCCCAAGATTGGAGCTCCTTCTCTCCGTTCTTTAATCTTTTCACACACGCTTCTACCTCAGAGTTGTAGTAAGCGTCCCTCTTCTCAACCACTCCTTCTCCAATTGACTCCAATCTTTTTAATCGCAAAAGCGCCCCGCACTATGACGCCCCGTCATAGTTACTCCCGCCGTTTATCCGCGCTTGCTTGAATTTCTTCACGTTGACATTCAGAGCACTGGGCAGAAATCACATTGCGTCAACACCCGCGAGGGCCATCGCAATGCTTTGTTTTAA
>WNHD01002590.1:0-25282 GCA_011057455.1 Ganaspis sp. Gsp50 | reverse complement strand
CGATTCCCTTCAAAAACGTAGGATTGTTTGTGAGAATTTACGTATGATCCTACGTGGGATCCCACGTGGGATCCCATGTGGGGATTTTCAGTAGGGTTTTGCTTTCAAGGAGAGTCTAGAATAGGGTTGTTTCAATCATGTCGACATTGCCGCAGACGCGGCTGCCTATGTATTGCTTATGAAAATCACGTGATCGGCAATGTCGGCACGATTGAAACGACCCTATTCTAGACTCGCCTTTATTCGACATTTTTTGCTCGTATGTGTCTTCACGATAAATGTACCCTAAAGACCAATGCACAATAGGTTCGCGAACGACGATTGCGAAAATTGTGCATAAGATAGAAAAGGACAGTTTCCATGCATCAATTTCGCGAACGTCGTTCGCAAACTTATTGTGCGTTGGCCTTATCCCTGTGTCTACATGGATTCCGTTTTGCGAACATTCGTGAAAAGCGGATATATCTGTCTTTCTCTGTCTTATGAGGAAGATATATCCGTGATGCAATCCTGTCCATCAAGAGGCCTGAGCAGAATGAAAAACTTTAATCGTAAGCAATGAGTGCAAGTAGTACTTCCCATATCTCTGTCCTGCTTCCTCTCAATCTTACGATTTACGATTTGCGATTTACGATTCAATGCGCGTTGGCCCAAAATGGATTTTTCTATTGAGTCGTGTCGTTTAAATACAGTTTCACTTGGTGATGACGCCACTTCCGTTACCTCCGATAAATTCAATTCATTGTAACAAAAAGGTTACAAAAGTCTTTTAAGCAATAAATATAACGCATACTATAAGAAAATTACATTTAAGGATGATTTTTATAAAGCAAAACACTTCAACCAATACTTTGAAATCTAAATATCGGAGGGAATGGAGGTGGCGCCACCACAGTCAAGTGGAACCAAAATTGGACGACAAATTGTATCCTCAGGCCTAAAGGTACACTTACACCTCGGCTGCCTGCGCAGGCAGGCATACAGGAAAGAGACTGATGCGTGAGAAAGAAGAAGACGCAAGCAAGGACAGAAAATATTTAAATCTACTGTCCTTGCTTCCGTCTTTTTCTTTCCCATGCATCTGTCTCTTTCCTGTCTGCCTGCTTGGGCAGGCAACCGAAGTGTAAGAGTACCTTAAGTGTGAAAAACGGACTTAATATAGGACACAGGAGTAGGAGTTTCAGTTCTTTTGTCCAATGTCATGAAAATAGTAAGTTGAAAGCAGAAATATGTAAAGGTGATAATGAACCTTGATTCCGGTTAGCGGAACCAATCACAAGGCGAGTATACGGTGGCACAACTCTCTCTACAGGATATCTAGGCTAGAGCTATGACTGTACCTTAAGGTACTGCACCCGAGAAATGAGACACTGACATTCTTACTCTCATGTTTAATGACGAAAGTTGTCGTAAATTTTCCTTTCTTGACATGTCGCACAGCTTTCTGCTATTCGCATTATCATAGATTTTAAAATGTTTAAGAAATATAAATTAAAAATATCTGTTTAAAAAATTGGAAATATAATTAAACATCAGTTGTAACAACACATATTACCTGCTCTTCAGTATTTTCTGCTACTAGTGAACCGTTGGTGACCATTGAGGAGTCTGATGTTGCTATTTTCTAAACAAACAATTACATTTTTATAAAACTAAAATTGAAGGGAAGAAAAACAGATAAAATGTAATATTAACTTGATCAAAAACAACAATATATAAATTAAAAGCATGATTGAATTAAATCAATTTTTAAAAAATTTAATGTTTACATATTGGAAAATGTCAAACTTACTGTGCATTTAGATTTAACTTGATAGTGATACGAAGTCGACCGAGGTAAGTCTTCATCATCGTTGTCCAACCAAAGTTTATAACTTTTTCTTTTTTTTAATTTAGCCATTTCACGTTAATAATACTTATTTTAAAATACTAATCGAAAATAACAATCAATATTAACCATAAAACTAATTAAAACTAAAATCCGCTTTCTTAACTTCAAAAAATCTCTTTTACATTAAAAGTTCATATCTTCATAGAATAAATTTTTAGAATTTATTCTCAGAAAAAAAACTCAAATTAAATATTTTAAATAAATCTAATAAATTATTATTCGTGTTTGGATTAGCAACTTTGACATGACAGATTATTATTTATTCTTTTTTTAAAATTTGTATAATGTCAATGTAAACAAAAGAACTAACTCAAAAAGATTTTAGTCCTGTCAGAAATGTCATACGTATACGTGAGATTTTTTGATGATAAAGTTTTCCATATTTGTAAAGTAGAGGATATAAAAGGTCTTGAAGATATTAATAATTATAAAAAGGACAAGCTCTACAACGTAAAGTGGAAGAATAGAGAGTTTTACAGAGCGCAAATTCTTCTCGTTGGAAGTAAGGTTTAAAAATTATATTAATTAAAAGATGTCATTTTGAAATGTTATTTTAATTGTCTCATATATACTTTATTGTATTTCCTAATTTTCTTACTTTTTAAATCAACTATAAAGTAATTAGCATTTTTTATAAAATGAAAATTGTTATTCCATAAATATAGCGTATTGTTTTTTTTATTTATTTATAAAAAATTTAAATCTGTTTTAAAGGTTAAGCAAATCTGATATTTTTTGTATACATTTTAAGAAACTCGAAAAGAAATAGAAGACAAATTAAGATATCAAACGGAAAATAACATCAGGATGAGAATTCAACCCGTGTCGAAATTGAACGTGTCGCCAGAATCATCCGGAAATTTTGCCGACACAAGAGTGCAACAGCAAAAGAAAATACACAAGGTCGTATAATTTATTTATTCTGTTTGGAAATTATTTAAACTTACGAAGTTTTCACCCCAATTTTTGCAACATTTCTTTAATTCTTTACATTCCTTTAACACCACTTTTATTTAAAGAAATTTATTTCAACAGAATTATTATTTATTTGAATTTTTATTTATAGGGAAATTAATTATTCGAAATATTTACCAAAGCTGATTGTTTATATATATATATATATATATTTTTTTTATATTCAACAATCCAACCAAATATTATTTTCTAAAGAAAGATTAGGCGAAATTTTTGATATATTTTTTTAGTGTACAACATTATATCCAATTTTTCTAGTTTTCACAATTCTGAGATTAAATTTTAAAGATTCACCGACATCCTTGCTAGAAGTAATAAGAAAAATTCTGGAAAGAATCAGAAAACAAAATAGTTAAACAAAATTCTAAATTTCAAATCGATTTCTTTCTTTTTTTAATATTTTATTTATCTTTTTCAAGATATAATTATTAAAGGCCATCTATTAAGAGATTAGTATTCACTATAATCATTTAAAATACTATTCTTAATTTCTTAAAAAAATTCTTGCGGTGGTTTCATTTTTTTTTTGTTAAAATTTCTCTGTTTTAAAAAAGTCTTTAATTTTTTTCTACATTTTTCCATTTATTATTTTTTTTTATTTTTATGCAGTCTGGTTTTTTTATTTTTATTTCATTTTCAAACTTACTCGGGTTACAAAACACCCTTTATAATATAAAATATAAGAATACATATATTTAATACATATATTTATTTTAAATACATATATTAATATATTTAATATATTCATATACACGTTTATTTGTTTTTACAATTTCAAATATTTTGAAATCTGTTCGTAGATTTGCGTATTAACTTCTATAATTTCAAATCTAGAATGAATTATTCTTTCTATATTATCATTTTTTCCATAAATTGTATAACTTTTTTCAGGTTATTCTAATCTTTTTAAAAATTTTAGTAAATTCTCGACATTTTTTTTTCTTAGTTCCCCTTTATTTATTCACTTCTTAATTTTTCAGTCGAATTTCTATAATTTTCTCACTTTTCATCGATTTTTTCATTTTTAGATCTTTTAAAATTTTTAAATTTTTTAAAATTAATTTTTCTTTTTTTTGTACACCATTTTCTAAACTGTTTTTTAATTTCATTATTTTTAAAATATATTTTCTTGTTTTTCCACTCTTTCAAAGCTTTTTTTTATTTTTCTTACATTTATTTTAATTTTTGAATTTTTGGCCAGTCCTAACTAATAATAATGAAAGCATTATAAAAATGTTCATTTAAGTATTTTTAAAATACACATTACCGTGATCTCATTTGTAAAGTTTAGGAAATTTATTTCATAATTTGTTTTGCATGCGTACTTAGAGAATTTTTAATTTTAATTTCATTGCTCTGTACAAAAAAATTTAAAAAATTTTTTATTTGAAAAAAGCTATATCAAAATAAAGTTTAAAAAATGTTGTAATGATACATTATAATCATCTTTAATAAAGGGTACGATAATTTAAAAAATTGATCACATTTTATTAACTACTTTATAGAGACTATGTTTTAAAGAGGTATAGAAAAATATTTTCGATCTGGAAAACATGGAAAAGTCATTGAATTTTATTTGGGTAAAATAGAAGCAACAATGAATGTTGTATGCTGTGTTTATTTTAATTCAGTGATTTGTTAAAAGAAAATATTAAATATGTCTGTAGCAAGATATTGTTGATAACCCTGAGCATTATTTAATGTTAAATATATGTATACCTGATTACTGTAACCCTGAGCAACGTTTAGTATTTAAATGTCCTATTCCTTTAATTTTATATTTTAATCATTTATTCAATTAAATATACTTTTTAATTTTTCTGAAAAAGATATATTAAATATATATGTCAGTGATAATAAAAGATAAAGTTCCTGTTTTAATAACTATTACATTAAAAGTCATGTTTTAAGTCAAGTAATATATTTAATATAAAGAATAGAAAAATTAAGTTTTATAAATGTCAAACAGTATAGGCGACTAATAATCCAACAATCCACGCGGTTCACGTCTCCTACAACGCAGAAGTATAATGCTTTTCTAATGATCGACTCTATCGACCATTCTTTGTTCCACGCTCTCTCTTTCAGTACTGATCTATCGCACACGCGACTCTCGACGCACCCTCTATTAATTAAATAAGAATAAATTTATTTTGCGTCTAAATTTTAATTCTTTAACTGTTTCTTGGGAAACATTTTAATTTTCTTTTGCGTTAGAAACACTACTTACTTCGCCGTAGTGATTGCTGAACTTTAAGCTCTTAAATCGATGTAGGGTTTCAGCGGTTTGTTCTACGATGTTCTCTGACTCTACGATGTGCATCACTCGGTGAAGAATTAACAATATCTTCGACGTTTGCAGATGATACTGATGTCTATAAATTTCAGTTTACTTATATACGCGGTTGCGGCATATCGACGAGTACTATTCTCTATTCTCAGAGCTGCTACTCCATAAGTCTCATTCTGAAGAAATCGTGTAATTACAAACGGTCCAAGAAAACCTTTTTACATTTTTTTTTTTGATTCACCAGTTCCTACGATGGAGTCCTTCATAACTACGATGTCCCCTACGTGAAATTCAACGTTCTTTAATCGATTTTTTCATACCGTTGTTTGTAGCTTTCTTATTCTTCTAGGATTCGTTTCCGAGCAAATTGTTTAAGAATCTCCGTTATCTTAAATTGTCAAATGTCGAACTTCTCCTTAATCATGTCGGTTTATGTATCCGAAATGCATCTCGAAAGGGCTTAGACCTGAGGTTCGATTTTGTGACTCGTTCAAATCACGCTGAATCTTTTTGAGTCGCAAGTCCCAATCTTTTCCCTCGGAATGACGAACGTTTGCTTGAATTGCTGGAATTAGAGTTCCTTTCGTCTTCTCGACATTTCATTCGTGTAAAGATGAGGTGAAGAATTACGTTTATGCAAAGTTCCAACTTTGAGATAAAGAGATTTGCCCATCTAATAATCTGTGAGTCCTTAGTTTTCTGCGTACTCAGGAACATTAAAGTTTAACAGTCGGTGACGATTTTTAAATGAATATTTATCAACATATTTCAAAATCAAGAAACTCCCAAGAGGCAAGACTCTTAAAGCTCGCATCGGTGTGGAATTCCGTCTTTGCGTTCGGGTTGAAGGTTTGTAGAAAAGACTTAGATGACAAGCGTTGCTGGAGGGCGATGAAGGTTTGCTCATATTCCACGGTCCAGATGAAGGATTCTTTTCCTTTAAGTAATGCGTACAGTTGGTCAGAAATCATAGAGTTGGTTGGTTCAGCTTTTCCGTTCGAAATCATGAATTCAAGATACTTGACCTTTTTTTTAGAAAACCACAATTAGAGAGGTTCATTGTTAGTTTCGTCTTTAACAATACTTTAAACACGAAAATCAATTTTTTTCGTAGATCATTCCAATAAATTTTCGTTTTAAAATATCGTCCTAATCAAAAAAGACACATTAATCTCTTAAATGCTCCAACACTTTCTTCATCAACTGGGAGTAATAGAATGGTCGATCTTCTTTTGGTTTGGGTATTTGCAGATAACGATTGGCTAAATCGAGCACAATAAAGTTTCTGCTTCGCATAAGGATGAAAGTTGATCGTCTATTTTGGGTAACGGGGAATTAATTCTTTTGGTTTGAGAGTTAAATTTACACGTATCTAGAACTACACGTGTTAAACCGTTTGCTATATTACCTAGTAACACTTCATTCACGTACCTTGAGTCTGTAACAATGTTCGCTTTATGAAATTTTCCAAACATATTTTTTAATGTATTTCGTTCCGCGTCACTTGCCCGACGTTGTTTCAAAAACACTGGTTGTCTATCCGGTTTCTCATGAATTCGCATTTCAATCAAATTGGTGCCCCCCAATTTAAACAAACTTTTAGAAATTGAACCATGAAAATCTTTCAATATTTGTTATAAATCACGCATTTCTTCTTTGTTGGTACATTCGGGAACATTGATATTTTCCAAGCTCACTGGTCCACGATTTGGTGGAAAATGCAATTGAGGCATAAGCGATAATTCTGCTTTGATGATTGATCTTCTTGGTCGTTCAGCTTAAATTCAGAAATTTGTGTATTTTCTAAATATGAATTAGCGATAACTGAGTCATTTTTTCAAATCAGCGCCTATACACTGAGAATCAGAGAATTTTGATGTTGTGCTTCATTGAAACAACCGCGTTTGTCTACACTAATTTGAATAAGTAAAATTTGTTATGAATATCTAATAAGTTCAAGACATTTTTAAAAAAACTAGAAATTAGGAATCACAAAAAATCAATTTTAAAACTAGGAGATTTCTGTTGAAGAACTCGAATCATTAAAATAGTTAAAAGAAAATTAGTAAAAACTGTAAATTTTATTAAAGTATTCATTTAAATTCATATTGGTTCTAGGGGTTTTCGAGGGAACATGGCGCTAATATAGGTACAGGGTAAAAATTTGCATTAGGGTTTGAAAGTACCCTTCCCTTCTATATTGACTGTGATAATATTTAATAAAATTCACAGATACTAGAATTTCTATTAATTTTCCCGTACAATTCAATATAAACTTGGGTTCTACTGCTTCTAAACTTTCTTACAAAATGACTTAAACTTATGGACTTATGTCGTTACATTAAAATACTCTATATTATAAAACTCCTCCACTCTTTTACTAATAATAGGATTTTTTGTAAATAATAAATAATAAATAAGGTAAAAAAAATTATAACCATCATCAATTTTAATTATATATTTTACCAATGTCAGATAAGCAAATAAGAAAACTAAAGTTTTCAATACCATTGTAATTTAATAACTAAAATAATGAAAATAATAATAAAATTGTATTACCTAAATAATATATTAATGAAAAAAACAAACCAGAAACAATAATACAAAATTTAAAAGTAAAATAATTAGTCTAAATAATAGATTAAAATTAACTATACAAAAATTTGAAATAAAAAAACACTAATTTAAATATTAAATTAAAATTAATCAATTAAAAAATTTTAAAGTAAAACAAACAATCTGAACAATAGATTAAAATTAACTTATTTTTTAGAAGCTAATTTTATTTTTAAGAGTGAATAAATCCCATGAAATTATTATAAAATTGTGATAAATAGTACTTTTTCTTAAAAAGAACAGTTAAATAGAATTTTCCATAACGAATCCAACGATATAAAATACTCTTTTTTCGTCAAAAATGTGATAGTGGCTTTCTTAATACGTACAATAGTATATTCCTATCAGTAAAGAAAGAGAAATCTCTGAAAGACGTCGTACAGTGGGAACAAATGAAAATTTTTGGGACAAAATCGTACATTTGACTCAATGCATACGTCAAAACATACATACATACATATTACATACATACATACATTCATTTCTGGACCTCTGTGCGTCGGCGTCTAGGACATTTTAGTTATGAAAATTTCTAGGAATTCATACAAATTGATATTAAAAATATTATTTGAATATTTTTCAAACATTTATTTATTTTGTTTTTTTTAAGTAGGCTGCAAAAAAGGTAATTTCAAAGTCGCAAATAAAACTGCAAAAAAATATATTTGAGGAAAAAAAGAAAATGTACGAAGCACATTCTTCTTTGAGTAAACCGCAGGAAGATAACGACAGTCAATCGGAAATTCTTAAGCTAAAAAAGCAATTAGAAGAAGCAAATGAGCAAATTAAAAAATTAAAAAATTTAGAAGGAGCTTCAAGTCCAAGAATGATTGCTAAAAGGAAATTGTCATTTGCAGAAAGTAGGTGTTCTGTTAATAGACTAATACATTGAGAAAATTTACTATGTAGATCTTATTGAGAAGTAAAAGATGAACAGAATGGTATTTCAGTACATTCCATTGAACAGATCGACAAGTGGATTTTTGTACGAATCTGACAAGCATGTTGGGTGGATTTTATTAACCTGTGAGGGAAAACATCGAAATGTTTAGAAATAACATTTTTGTTGCCGATTGACAACATATTTATATGGTATATATGGGCGGTTCCACGTGAAATTTACACCCACATTTTAAATACGACCAAAAATACTTTTTTTTCATTCTTTATAGAAAGAAAAGTTATACGTATTTTTTCATTTTTTTTCAAGGACAAATACCCGGGTTATGAATTTTAAAAATTTTGAGTTTTTAGAAATAGACTTATTTTCAATCCCCTCTATCTCTAAGACTATTGATTTTACAAAAATTTCGGTAAAAGAAGAAAAGTTTCTTTTTTCCTTTACTTTTGTACAATATTAACGAAAAAAATGTTGTTCAACTTTTTTATTGAAATTATTAAGTTTTTTCCAAATTGGACTTTTTTGATTTTGGTTTTTTTTTAATATACACCTGGGATTGTTAGAAACGTTTTGCAAAAGGTTTCAGAGTGGGCCTGATTTATTTAATGCGATAAAATTAATTTTTAATCTCCGAGTGCAAGCAATTTTTTTTTATTAGCGAAATTATGGTAAAATCAATAGTTTTAGAGATAGAGGACATTGAAAATAGGTCTATTTCTAAAAAATCAAAATTTTGAAAATTCATAATCTGGGCATTTGGCCTCGAAAAAAAAATGAAAAAATACATATACCTTTTTTTTATAAAGCATGACAAAAAATAGTTTCGGTCGAATTTAAAATGTGTGTGTAAATTTTACGTGGAATCACCCATATGTTAACCCTATATTCTTGAACTGACTTAAGGAGTGTGGGGTATGGTCCAGAAGATAGAAAAACAGATCATTTTTGTAATTTTTTTTTTTAAAGCAACGGTAAATTTTCTATAAAAATTCCTTTTAAACATTATTAGGCACTTAATAAAGAACATTTTGCAAAATTCTTGTTAAAAAATGTAAAGATGTGTGTAACTGAAGAAGCATAGTTGACAGCGTCATCCGCAAATGGAATTTGCGGTAAACTACTTTTTTTTAATATTAGGATTTTTTAACGATTAAATAGTGCAAATCGCCCGTTTTGCGCCTAAAAATTAAATTTCGATATTTTGTAGCTGTATCTTGAAGGGAAAAAAAGAAAAAAAATCGTTGGGGGCGGTTATTTTATGTGTTAAAAAATTGTGCCAAATTTTGTTAAGATCGGTGCAGTATAAAAGGTCATTCGAAACGTTAGAAAACCAGCTTTTAGAATAAATATTTTAATTGAATTTTTAAATGCACCATTTAAGCTGGGAAACTCGAAGAAGTAACAAGTAAAACAACTGCCGCGCTTGACTGAACGAACAAACGAGACTTAAAACTATATAACTATAATCATTTTTCTTTAAATAACTTAAAACTTTTCTAGAATATTTTTGAGATGTTCTGCTACAAAAAAATGCAAAAAAAATTTTTTTTGGACCATACCCTTCTTTAAATTAGACACATTATTTTCTACATAAAAGTTTTATAAATTAAAATCTACAAGCTAATAGGGATTTCAACTCCCGACTCTACGTTAAAACATGATGACGTTCTTGTCATTTACACTATAAAATCTTATGTGAATATTCTGAGACCTGCCTATTAATTACAAGAATGCTTGAATTTTGTTAAGGATATCCCAGCTCTAGTTATATTTAGAAGGATCATAGATTTTACCCAACTGCTAAATCAATTCATATAAAACTGCTAAATCTACATATTTCGTAACCTTTTGTTCTTCTTCACTTAATTGCCTAGACTTGAAAATGCACATTGCTTTTAGAATATCCTTTACTTGTTCTAGCGGAGTTACAGCACATCAAAAAATATTAAAGATTAGTGAAATGCATTTCTGTCTAAATTTTACTTCCATTTTCGTTAAAATACACCAAGTTAATTTTGTTAGTGTGGCTAATTAGAGATATAATTGAGTTACCAGCAAAAGTTTCCTTTTTGTGTTTAAAAACATTTTTAAAAGCTGATTGTAATAATTATTTAATGATTAATTAAATTAATCTTGACTTTAATATGCAGCTTCAAAGAATATTAAGAAATCGAAAGGAACAGATGCTATATTAATCTCTGATGATGATGATGATGATGATGATGATGATGATGGTATGAATTTAATTTTAAAATATGCAGACTATTTCCTCTGCAGAATAAGAATTATTTATTGTTTTATATTAATTCAAAAATTTATCTAGATTCAGATGATGTAATAATTGGAGAAGACAACAAATTAGACAGTCATTTACGTCAGCCTTTGGCATCAGTTTCACAAAATCATTCTCGCTCTGGTATTACATCCTACTCTCTAAAAGAACAGCATATTCTCTTTACTAACGTTTTGATACATATTAATTAAAAAATTATGTTTATACAGTTTTAAGCACTAACAAGCCTTCTGAGAAAACAGAGAAAATTTTGAATATAATAGGTACGTTTTCTTTTAATACGGATTCTAAATATAATGCTGCACTACCGGCAGAAATTGTCGGTGGGTCCGCCCAGAGTAGATCTAAACACATTGCATTATTAAAATCCCGATATCTCAGTCAAAAAGTAAGATAGAGATTTAGGTCTTGAAAATTTGAAAAGTTTAGAAAATTCTGCTTTAGATAATGTGTTAGTAGATGTTTCTTTGACATTTCTAAGTCATTCTATTAGTAGATAATTTGGAACAAAAAATATCGATTTTCTCAATGTCGTTCGATATGTTCCAGCTAGACGCCTGATTTACAAAAATTATACCAAAAATTTAAAATCTACATTATCGCCTTCGCTGAATTATCAGCTTTAATTTTAGGCAAGAAAAGTTAAAAAATATCAAGTGGTTCCCGAGATATGACTTGATACGTCTGAGCATGTTTTTTATAAAAATCAGCTAAAACCATGGTTCTTACTTGAAACTGGTGGTTTTTCTGAAAAACATGCTGAGACGTTTCAAGCCATATCTTGGAAACCACTTAATATTTTTCAACTTTTCTTGAATCAAATTAAAGCTAAAATTCAGCAAAGGTAATGTAGATTTCAAATTTTTGTATAATTTTTGTAGATCAGGCGTCGAGCTGAAACATATCGAACGACATTGAGAAAATCGATATTTTTTGTTTCAACTTATCGACTAATATAATGACTTTGAAATGTCAAAGAAACATTTACTAACACATTATCTAAAACAGAATTTTCTAAACTTTCCAAATTTTCAAGATCCAAATCTCTACCTTACTTTTTGACTGAGATATCGGGATTTTAATAAAGCAATGTTTTTAGATTTACTCTAGGCGGACCCACCTACAATTTCTGCCGGTAGTGTACAAATAATTTTTAAAATTGCTTAAAAACACTGTTAAGTGCAATAATTTATGCACCTTATGTGTTTCTCTTGTTTTTTAACTTTTAAATTATACTTATTTATTCTAAAACTTTAGTTATTACAAATTAGGTATATTCTGCATTTAGTATACATTAATACTTTTTCAGAAAACAGAATTTTATTTTTTTGTTGTTTGAAGTACAAGAATTCTTCCATTAAAAAATGCTGCTGATTTTTATATATTTACATTATAAAAATATTATAGAAAGTGATGATATATTTGTAAGCGCTTTGAATACTTTTTGCGCTATTCGCATTTTGCTAAGGAGAGATTAAATAGGTAGTACGTATTGAATGGAGTTGTCGGAGTTTGCATTAGAGACTGTATTAGATACTGATTCATTCGCAGAAACAATTTCTGCTTAATTTTTCGTTGACTTGCAGAAATTGCTAATTCTGCTATAAAAATATAGTAGAAGACACTTTTTGTTCTCAAAGATAAGAAGTAATGTCCAATTTGAAGTGAATATAACACTGAAACTTGCAATTCAAAGAACGGAGGCCTACTTCAGTCCCTAACAAGACGCTGTCTATTTTCCAAAATTCAGTGATTTCAAGTGATGGCAAAAAGTGTCTAAAAAATGATAACGAGGGTCCAGATATCTGTCCTCCCAGCTCTTGCTGCTTTTCTGTTGAACAGAGCCGAGGTGACAGCTTTGGTGAACAAGAGATCTCTCGAGATAAAAGACATCCATTAATGTGTTACCGAGAAGGATATGACAGTGAAGATCACGTTGTAAAGAACTGTACTGTCGAGTACCATATGCTCAGCTTTAGGAAAAGCCGACACCAAACACGAAATGGGTGAAGGGTTTGCACAATTTATAAGTGTGAGCTTGAGCAACTAAAAAAGGCAAACATCTATAGAGCATGCAGGTCAATGATAGTGTGTACACCAGGCTTAAAAAAGTAACTTAAATGTATTGGCTTTAATTAAGTAAGCTGCGTGTACATCTGTATTTATAAACTTGAGGTTTATTTACAGGCTTATTTATAGGCTGATTTATGTATTTTTTTAATTTATTTTATTATTCCTCTGTGCATACCTTTTCTGGATTTTTTGCATATAAACATTACAGTTCTTTTCTTTAAGTTCCCACCCCCGCCCCCTAATTACGTCCGTAGCCGACTTTTATTAGAATTACTCTTATTCACCTAGCCCTTTCAAACCAGAGTTAAAGGAAACTACAAAAAACCTTAAATAATTAAAGCCAATTTATCGACAGTTGAGTCTTGCACGTATGATTTCGAAGTCTCGAAATATCACACAAACAAGTCCACAACGTCAAATCTCCCGCACTAAGTACCACAAGTGCCGGAAAAGAAACCCCAGGCTAACGGACGCGAAACCTCCATCCACGACCGCAAAGCCCTAGGCATTTTCCAACTGAGCTACTCAGTCGCTGCGGCTTATATACAATATATTATACTTATTTCTTTATGACCTGCGTGAAAATTGCCAAACGTAAATCTGCCCGGATAAACCGACTGAAAATCCATGTCTTTTTGAAACATTCCGCCTGAACGTCCGCCCGGAAATCTGGAGGGATATCCAGGCGGAGGTTCAGGCGGAATTCCAGGTGGATTCTCGCTTTCTCCATATAAGTCTATGTTAAAATAATTAATTTATAACTTTTTAACGGTGTAGACAACAAATCTAAAATTTGGTGAGAAATTTAATTATTTTAAACTAAATCATTTTCCAAAGTATCAAAAAAATCCTACGTTTTTAAATGTGTCCCATTTCTCCTTAATGCAAAGTCACCGAAGTGTGAAGAGACAAGGCTCAATAAATAAAAAATCCTGATTAAAGAAACGGTCTCCAGAAGCAATCTGCTGTTTGTAACTTGGGAAATACAAAGAAACTCGACAAGGAGAAGTTCGGCCGAGCTCTTGAGGAAGCCCAAATAATACAGAAATTAGAATGGCTGAAAAACTTGAAAAAAAGGCGTAAGCGGTAAACAATACGATTACCGACATTTGCGACATATCAGTGTCGCGACGTAAATGCAGCCTTCCTAGTTAAAGATCTTTACACTGGTGGTCAGATGAGTTGGCCTCCTTGTGAAAGCCATGTCGGTTCTAAGGAAGATTTTTTGCATAATTTGACAATCCTCATTGGGTATAAAAGAGAATAAATGATGTGATTCCTGGTGTGGTGTCTAGAATCAATTGTATAAATAACGACCCAGTTGGCACACTTGTTTAAATAACGTTCCAAAAACGAATTTTTTAAAATTGACCCCATGGATCATGTTTTAAGGACGTTAATAGAACATTTTTAAAACGTTTTAAAAACGTTTTATGTCTGGACAATTAACGTTCTTTGTACATCAAGAAATAGTTCATCAGAAATTAAAATTATTGTAAATACTATGTGGAAAAAGTATTTAAACTTCAAAGTATCAAATAACAATTTAAATTTTTTAGTTTTGTGAAAAGTTTTTCAAATCAAGTAAAAAAATTCTAAGTCCAAACTTCGAGGAACATTTTCAATTTTCGTCCTTAAAGGTCTTTTTATTCCCAGAATTCAAATATTTTTAAAATAGAATTTAAATTTTGTAATAATTTTACCCAGAAATTTTATAATTTTTTTTTATTTTTAAAACAATATATTAATTATAAACTTCGCGTAACTTAAAACGGCCATCTATTACTTTTTTTCAAGAAACGTTACGTAGTACAGTGGTCAGAGCGTCCGACTGTAAAGTTGAGGGTAGCGAGATCGAATCCTACCGGCGGTACAATTTTGTAATATTTTCAAACATTTTTAAAAATTATTAGTAAATTCAATTAGAATGTGAATAAAATTAAAGATTTTCAAATAAAATAACTATATAATATGATATATGGGAA
This sequence comes from Ganaspis sp. Gsp50, assembly GCA_011057455.1. Lineage (NCBI taxonomy): Eukaryota > Metazoa > Arthropoda > Insecta > Hymenoptera > Figitidae > Ganaspis > Ganaspis sp. Gsp50. Next base: position 10,258 of record WNHD01002590.1, on the reverse strand, counting down.
ATTTCAAAGGAAATTTCGGAACGTTTTTAGAACGTTTTTGGAACGTTTTTAAAACGTTCTGGAACGTTCTTAGAACATTTTTAGAACGTTCGTAAAACGTTTTTAAAACGTTCTAAAAACGTTAAAAAAAGACGTTCTAAGACCAGACATAAGACGTTCTTTGAACGTTTTAAAAATGTTTTTATTATGTTACCGGAATATAGTACAATGTTGCAGAATGTTTTGGAACATAAAGAGACGTTTTAAGAACGTGTTTAGAACGTTCAATTGCCCACTGGGGAGATCCTAAAACTGGAGATCGTTACTTCATCCTAAACCATGTTAGGTTGCTTCAAGCTTGGCCTAAAAAGTTGAAAGTTTTTCATGAACTGGAAGATAAAGAAGCTGGTTCTCCTAAGAAAAGGTGACAAACCTTTAGATAATGTCTCATCATACATGCCCATATTCCTGTTTGATACGATGGGCAAACTTCTTGAGGACATGGATTTGCAGAGAATTCAAGGTCACGTTATCGGGGAGAAACTTCTATCCGATTACCAATTTGGGTTCGTTCAAACGGAATTAAAAACCACACACGGAAAAAAAGGAATAGTTGTTGTATCCATGAAAATATTGTTACATTTAATATTGTTAGTTGTGATATCCATTGAAATGGAAGTCACAAATTTTCGTATGGAAGCAATTTCAAAACACAATGGTTGAACCAGCCATATTATATTGTTGTTTCAGATCTGGTTGTGTCAGCTATAGCGATAGTTGTAGCAGCCATATAACTATGGATATGAAATATTAAGTTGTCCCAACCATATTAATGGTTGTTAAAAGTTACGCTACCATGGCAGCCATATTGAAAAACTTAGTCTGCTTTTAGCAGTTTTTTAGTACGTGTCACGCGTTGACTTTTTGTTCATATAGAATTGATGTAGCGGGCTATATTATTATTAAAATGTACTAAAAGTGTAAAAAGTCAGTTCCGGAATATTCGGAAATATTAATATCTATGTCGAAAAAAGTGTTTGTGTACTTTAAAAGGATTACGTTATTCTAGTGTGTGAAGTAGGGTTAGAATGCATGTCAAATTGTCAAAACAGATGATTGTCAGCGACAATGCAACTATAACCCTCTAAATAAATAAAATAAATAAGTACTTTTTGTTATAAAGTGTGAACAGTGTTAACTAATTGTTATAAAATAAGTGCGTGCATATAAGAAATAGTAGTGAAAAAACATCAATTCTAAATGGTTCTGTCATCCTGTGAAATGGTTCCTTTAACCATATTTTCTTTTTTACGTTCTCCAAATATATGGTTGTCACAACCAGATATACTTTGATACAGTATCCATACTAATTGTAAGCAGATTTTCCAGTATTCTCCAAGCAATAACAACCATAATCAGAATAAATGATTGATCAGTATTCTTAATACTAATAGTTATTAAAGACAGAGTGTATTTTAAACAACAAAACAAATATATAAAGGAGTATTTTTATAAAATATTTTTTTTTTATCAAATATTATTACATGACTTTAAAAAATATATAATTTTTCTGGAATTATATTGATTTATAACAAAGAATATAATTGCAGAATGCGATGATCGGATCGGAGATGGAGACATTGCAAATGAAATAGATTTGCCTTCATCATACCATAGAGATCCTAATGATTCTGGTATAACATTTAATTATAAATCTAATCATAAAAAATAGGTAGCTGTGACAGCGAAACTACTAGACGCACAGTAAATTTAATGTATAGTACTTACCAGTAAAAGATTTTTCCACCTTGTCAGTATTCGGATGTCAGAACGGAGGTTCAAAGCACATGGAATACTCTGGCTGTTAATTCCTTCCCTTTTCTCTTTAGACACATTCTTACTTTGCCTATCATATTATTTTCATATTGTGTTAATCCATTCCTTCAATTTCCCATTACCATATCAAAAATTCTGATGTAGGCATCAATATAGGAAACTTTATCGGAAACTATAACCGAAAGGATATGGAAAACTACATGGAAAACTATATGGAAAACTATATGGGAAACTATATAAGAAACGATATGGGAATTTAATACAGAAAAAGATATGGGAATAAGGGACAGGAAACTATATTGTTTCCTATAAAGTTTCCCAGCATATTTTTTTTTGAAATATGAAATTATATATTGAAATGAAAATTATATTTTTTTGTCAGAATAATGACAGTAATTTAAGGTAAAAAAAAACGTAAAAATAAGGTTAAACTTAAACTAATTTATTCATAAAAACTTCCACAAAATATTAAAATTTTGAAGAAAGTTGTAAATCGTTGTTCCTATTGTCATTTTAAAGAATTGAGTAACATTTTCTAAAAAATGATCCATCAAAGGAAGACAGTAAATTGAGTTATAATTTTTCTAACATTTTTGTAAATGAACTTCTTCACACAAAATATTGTTATATGTTTTGAAATAACAACCCAGTGGGCAATGGAACGTTCTAAACAAGTTCTTAAAACATCCCTTTATGTTCCAAAACATTCTGGAACGTTGCACTTTGTTTCTGTAACGTAATAAAAACATTTTTAAAACATTTTAGGAACATCTTATGTCTGATCTTAGAATGTTCCAAAACTTCCTTTGAAGTTTTCCATATATCTTCTGATACAGTGATATTTTCTTTCAAAATCTTTAATTTTATTCACATAATGTTCAAATTTACATATAATTTTTTGAACTGCTTAAAAATATTACAAAATTCATCAATTAAAAATTGTACCGCCGGTAGGATTCGATCTCGCGAACCTTAAGTTTACAGTTGGACGCTCTAACCAATGCACTACGCAACTTTTCTTGAAAAGAAAGTAATAGATGGCCGTTTTAAGTTATGCGAATCTTATAATTAATATATTGTTTTAAAAATAAAAAAAATTATAAAATTTCTTGGTAAACTAATTATAAAATTAAATTCTATTTTAAAAATATTTTAATTCTGTGAATAAGAAGACCTTTAATTGCGAAAATTTCAAATTTCTTTCGAGGCTTGGACTTAGAATTTCGTTTACTTAATTTGAAAAACTTTGCACAGAACAAAAAATTTTCAAATAGGATTTAAAATTTAAAGTTAAAATACTTTTTCCACATGATATTAGAAATAATTTTAACTTCTTATGAACCATTTTTTGATGTACATAGAACGTTAATTAGCCAGACATAAAACGTTTTTAAAACGCTTTAAAAATGTTTTATTAACGTCCTTAAAACATGATTCATGAGGTATAGTTTGCAGCATCTTTGAAACGTTCTAAGTAAGTTTTTTATCAAATGTTCCAGAAACGTTTTAAAAAATACTTTTTTGGGTCGTTTTTTAAACTTGTGTGCCCACTGAGAATCCAATTATAATAAACCAAAGACACAAGTAATTTAAAACAACTCTATTTTAATACTGTAAAAAAAGATTTGAGGAAATTGTAATATGTTTGTTAATATTTAGTAATTTTATCGCCTAAAGACTGCGCGTAAAAACAAGGTGTGGCAATAAGAAGACGAACAGCTGACATGACAGGAAATATAAAAAAGCATGCGCAGTATATATTATGTAATAATATTTATTTATGCAGTATCTCTTGTCTGATCGTTGCCACGCCCAGGTTTACGTGTTCATTTTAGGCTATTGAATTATTAAATATCGACAGACACAATCGAGTATCTTAAAAGATACAGCATTTTTTGTATAAAGAGGTTAGTTTACAAAAATGTTGAAAAAAATGAAATTAACTAAATTTTTGGTCTTCTTTTAATGAACATTTGTTAAAAAATGTTACTCAATACATTGAAATAGACAAAAATAAAATAATTTCCATCTTTATTCAAAGTTTTGATATGTTTTACAATTCTTTATTAATAAATTAGTTGAAGTTTAACCTTTCACTTTCGTTTACCTTTTTCTGTCATTATTCTAACAAAAAAATATTATAATTATGATTCCAATATATAATTACATATTTAAAAAAAAATCTTATAGGAAACTATGTGAGGAACAATATAGGTACAGTATAAGCATGGAGTAAAATAATATGAATGTGTCATGCAAAGTGGTAATTTGTCTAATTAAAAGAAAGACTTGAGTACTCAAAATTATACAGTTCTTTTCAAGAATATAAATCCTTCAGGAAGATTTTAATTTGACAGGTTTTGTCCACTTTCTATGATTCTCTTCCTTTATTCTGCAAAATTAATAAATTTACACAAACTAAGAAAATCATAGGAAATGGGAAAAACCTGTGAAATTAGAATCTTCCCCGTTGACAATCATCTTCTGGTACCATAGAAACAAATTTTAAAGACACTGAACATTACATACATTTCAGCAAAGTAACGTATTAAACTGCTACAGCTATCTTCCTTAATAAATATAAAGATAACAACAAAAATTTTGTCAAAGAGTTTAGCTGCTACAATCGATTCGCTGTCACACTGCCTGTAAACTACGACGAATCCTATTTTTCCATTTTTAAACACTTATAACATTAAAATTAAAGAGGCCTACAAAACTTAGATCATTTTGTTTCTTCATATGATAGTGGTCTTAAGTGCATTTTATATGCTTAATATTATGCTAAACAATATGAATTTAGGATAAAAATGGTTTAGCTCGTCTGGACAATAAAACTTATTCAAAAAATTACTATTACATAAACAAACAGAATTTAATCTGAATTTTGAAGGCCTGTGTTATGGATAATCGTTTCGGAATTATTTTTTTTTATCCTTTTAATTAATCTTATATTGCCTGCAATATTTCTCCAGACGACGATAGTTCAAACGATGAAGAAGATGATTTTCGTTTACAAAATTTTCATGCATCGATCGCAAACAAGACTCGACCATTACCTTCTGATTCTGGTATTATTTGCATTATTATTTTTATAATTTAGATGTCACCATGTATAAAATACTAATGCAATATGTAAACTTGGTTGAAAAGCGACCCATAAACTTATTTTTGAACCCTAAAGGCGCAAACGTTTATGTTTACATGTTTTAAAAATTTTTCAAACTTGTTCAATCGAAACATCCTTAATTTTTTGGAACTAAAGTGCTCCTATAAATTATACTAAAATATCATGTTCGTCAAGCAACAAGGAAAGAAAGTGACACCATTTTTTGTAACTGTCCGAATACATTACGGATAACATCGTACCAATTTCTGATTGTATGATATGCCGGATGTATTCCAGACAATGTCGGACTAAATACCGTGACAAAAACTTACTTCCATTTGGATTGTTTTTTATTCATTTCGGCTACGAAATTAATCCGATTTTGTCCAAAGTTATACTGGAATTTTTGTACGCAAATAGTCCAAAATTTGTTTGGTTTTTAGTAGAGTATGAATGTCTCCTAATTATCAAAAACATAGATTTATTATTTTGAGTCACTACTTTTCTTGTTAGACGAGCTTTATGTAAAAAAAACATTCCAATTCTACTTCAATTTTGGATTGAGTTGATATACTGTTATAATTTAAAAACTAAATTATTGCTTATTTCCAACAGAATAGAGAAAAAATACAGGGAATATTATAGAGCATTTTCTAACCAAACAAAAAGCACTTTAAAGATTAATAAACATTGGTATTTCGGAAATTGTGTTAAAAAAAATTGTCATAACTTTGTTTCAAAGGTTTTTTGGGTCGCTGATTAAGAATCTTACATTTACATTACAAAATTTAAAGTGTCAGACGAAATTAAGTAAAACAAAATTGTCAATTTCTTAATCAGAGACCCTAAAAACAGTGTTAAAGTAAATTTTAACTAAAACCGAGTTATTTACTAATTTGTCAATCCGCCATATTGCGTTCGCCACTTTGAATTTTTGAATAGTAATTTCAGATTCTTAATCAGTGATTTAAAAAATATGTAGTTAGTAGATTTGAATTAAATTTTTATCAATTTCAAATGTTAAACCACCATATTGTATCCGCCATTTTGAATTTTGCATAATGACTTGAGATTTTTATTTAGGATAACAGAATATGTAATTTGATCCTTTGAAACAGATTTATAATTATTTTTCTTGACCAACTTGTTCAAAAACTATTTTTATGCCGAAATATTAAGCGTTATGTTTTGTTAGGTTAAAAAATGTTGTACGATATTTCCTGTATTTTTTTCTCTATTATGTGGAAAATAAGTTAAATTTCTTTTTTTATTTATTGCATTATATCAATTCTTTCCAAAGATTTTGATGCAAAATTTTACAAAATCACCCACTGTGAGTGTGACAAAATAGATGACCAACCGGAATCACAGTGGGAAAAAAGAGAAACTTTTGGGACAAGAGTTTTCTACCGTTTTCCGTTTTTTAAGCCCTCAGAAAAGTTTGCATTACTCCAGATAGCAAACTCACATTACATTTATAAAAATAAAATGGTGAAACAATTATGGAGGAAAACAAAGCTTTTTGTGCAATGCACTCTTGACATGCACACAACAAACACATATAACACACACATGATTAAAATATTGTGAGTATAGCTTTATATATTTTTTGATAACATAACGTGTGATTGAAAAAAAAGAATATAGGTTTGAAAACTTACTTATTACAAAAACAAATGATACATTTTTGTTACGTTAAAAATTATATTACAATTTTTAAAATTAATGCGCTTCGATTTTCTGAGGTGGGCTGACCATCACTGTGAGGGCCGACCATTACCACTTTTTTTCATTATTTTAATGCTGGTTATTTTATCCATTTCAAGAGCAATAAATTTTTTCTTTTCATGAAGTGTTCTTCTTTAATAGACATTTCAAACAACATAATTTAATTGATTAAATTAATTTTCAAACTAAAGCTATAAACATAGGTCAAAAGGTGGGCTGTTCATGACGATGTTCCCCTACATAATATTCTATATTGCTTATTGCCATTATTTTTTGAGGAACTAAGTTTAGAGTAATTTTCTTCCATATAGGTTAAGCCATTTTAATTTATATAAATAAAGTGTTTGGTTCGTGTTTGATTCAGCATTATCGAACCGGGGTGTACACGATTATAATCCAATTGATACACTAAAAAATTAAATTACATTCACATGTAATCAACGCGCCCTACTGTGTACTTAATTTAGCATGCAACGGCCTTTCAGTGTGGATTATACTGTAAACGCTACAAATTCCACAGTCATACAAAAAAAAATTTCTTTTGTTCCGAAACACTACGATAGTATATTTTCATGTGTTTTTGTCTACTGAATCAGAATCCGGAGTTTCAATTGACAGATTTTTTTGAGTTTTTGAGATAACCTTAAAAACTTTTTAGGTTTTTTTAAAAGTTTAACTCGTTTAAGAATCTATTAAAACTATAGTTAAAATCTGAAACTCATACTAATGTAGACTTTGAAGTATAACCTTCAGAGTTTACATTAGAATTAATTTTAGATTTTATCTATAGTTTTTATAGATTCTGTATAACGAGTTTAACTTAAAAGGGGGGTTTTGAGGTTTGAATAAAAAATTGAGTAATCTACAGTGGTCTGGAGATGCCGAAAAGTTTGTCAAAACCTCAAAACTCACTCAAAAATACACATAAATGGGTTTATAATGGTATAATGTGCAGCTTAAATGCATTATGAAACGTCAAACAAATTTTCATATTTTATGCGTTTTCCCGTATTCTAAGACCCTAAATTGGAGATGCCAGTCAAAGTTGAGTCTAGTTATTCTGACTTAGGATTCAGATTTAGGGAATAAAAATACATAAGAATACACTACCGTAGTGTTCCGGTCAAGAAGATTTTTTTTTGTTTGGTTGTGTTATTAATTTTCTTTGCAGTACAATTTTCATGTTTTAGATATTAGGTATTATAATTACATTAATTTATAAGTTACACAATATTTTTAATTAAATTTAAATAAAATTAAATTAATTTATTAATTAATTAAATTAAATTAAACTAATTAATTATAGAAAGTGATAATTCAAGGGAAGATTGGAGCACAAATAAAAAAAGAATAAGTTCTGGCGAAAAAAATACTCAACAGAATGCTTCTTGTTCTGGTATTTCATCAAGTTTTTTATAGAAGTTTACGATATAAGCATATAATTTTTTACCTAACAATAAGCTTAATATCAAAAATTCGAGCAATAATGTTTGCAACATTTTTTGACAGTAATTGTATTTGTTAATTTAAGAAAGATCGACTTATTCAATACACATGTGTCGCTCCACTTCAAGTGAGCCACCATCCCTTTGCTCAGAACAGGTAAGTAAACAGAAAATATAGAATGTGTTCTAACTAGGATGGTTGGAGGTTAGGTTGCGATACTATACTCGTAGTAATAGATGTCACACTTTAACGTTACCAAATTTCTCTGTGTATTTGCTAGTGATTCTTATAGAATTTTTTACGTAGATTACTAAACCGTTAGTAAAACTTACGTAAAATATTACGTTTCCATTTTGGACAGTTCCATAACAAAGGCAAATAGTGAATCACTGATTTTTTTTATAATTAGTTATTTTGCAGCTTTTTGAGCACTAAACAAGTGTAGCAAAAGGTTTTTCAAAATTATTTCAATTTTGCAAGATATTTGCAATGGAAAAATCAAAAACTGAAAAATTGTTTATTTTCAAGAATTCCTTTCTCGTAACCTATTGTTCGTACGATGAGCAGCTTCATTACCAGGTGCGCGCACCATCCAACAATGTTTTTCGATTTAAGAATACAGTTGCTTTAATTCAATGACCATAAAGTTATAATTAAAGTGTATTAGCTTTAAACGTATTTGAGTATATTATTGGAATCGAAGTTTTGATTTGTCATTTTAGGCACACGGCACTTGAAAGATACTCTTTTAACATAAATTCTCTATTAAAAATACAAAATGATTACCAAAACATACTTTGAGCAGAGAAATGGCTTACTTGACGTGGAACGACTTACATTAAGTATTAATTAAAAAAGTAGAAAAAATCAAAAATCAATACACCTAAAAAATAATTTAGAACCTATAATAAATAAACTATAACACTAGTTAACAAACTATGTTGCTTACAGGTTTATCAATTAAGTTAAACTAATTGTTTGGCTGCGCTAATGTTATCAAGAAAAATGTAAAGTTGCAAGTATTGCTGTTTAACAACAAAATTATTTGTGAATTAGTTTCTCTATGTAACTTTTTGTGATTCGAAAGTTTAATAAAACGTAAAGTAGAGAGACCCATGATGGACATTTTGTAAGAAATGTTTGTGTTTGATAACAGATCCTTATACTGTCTGTTAGTTTTGTTGTTCGCATCAAATTTTTTGATGCGAATTGTAGAAAAAAAATTAGTTTCGCATTCGTCTGTGCACCCTAAGTGTCTTTCTTCTCATCCTTCTTGATCCACTTTCAACATTCTTGCACATCTTCCCTGTTCTAATTTCTACTCTAGGCCTAACGTTCTTTTTCTTTGCCTTATCACCATTGTCTCTTCCTAATTTCTACCTTATCATATAACGCGGATAATTTCATTTCACAACTATCGTCCATCTTAAACACTTTTTCCATCACTTTTGCCTCTCTTACCACTCTTTTACTCACATTCAAACCAGTACCTCAAATTAACTGAAAAAATTGTTTGGTTCAAACAACTAGAATTCTGGTTATTCCTGCCATAAATAAACGTTATAGGGTGACGGCACCACTGTGCAATGGTGGATCAATTAAGCTCCTTAACTTTCTTATTTTGACTTTAAACTCTTATATTGTTGTTTTTAGACAAATATCATGGTTATTCTTTCTAATAGTATGACTAAGAAGGTTCCAATAGACACTTCCGTTAAGGTTAGACTTGATTTTAACATTTACGTTTACTTATATAAACCATCAAAAATTATTTGTAAATGATCTTATTGTGGATCACTTTTTTCAACAATCGTAATTATTACTGTTCAAGTTGTTGATTTTCTTATAATTATGGATACATTTTACTTATAGGTGTTCTTAGATCTTTATAGACTTGTCAGGAAATGCCTCTTATTCGAAAATAATACAAAAATTGTTCTAAAATGTCTCAAAAACTTGTTTTTTAGCACCAAATTGGTTATGAATGAACTACTTTATTCGATTTGAATATTTTTTTATTTTAATATGTAATAATGATCTGTATACCTCCCTTAACAATTACTAAAGTTAAAGTTAAAGTTAGGGCGAGGTGTAAGGGTCTATTGACTTTGCGATTATTCACTTCAAGTCTTGGGTATAACACCCATTTTAGCCTTTTTC
>WNHD01002589.1:0-14565 GCA_011057455.1 Ganaspis sp. Gsp50 | reverse complement strand
TATGAAAAAGATATCAATGTTACTTTTTTTAAATTTTAAATTTTTTCTCTATGAGGAAGCAAAATGTTCATGAAATGAACATAATTTTCCACTAGTTTAATTTTTTTCACCTGACTCGGAGTGATTGCTCTTATTTTTCTTATATTAATTAGTAATTAAATTATTAATAATTAGTAATTACATTATTAATAATTATTACATGTTGATTCTATCACTCGGTGATTATTTAATATGTTGGATGAATTTAGCGATCCTTGACTCGGAGTGATCGCTAAATTCATCCAACATATTATTAATAATTAAATAATTAACGATTAATTAACAATTAAACATGTTTCTTTGTTAAGAAATAATTTATTACAATGATGGTGATTCAATCCTCTCAAAGTGCTTTTTGGTATTATTTTAATTTATTTTTTTATTATTTTTTTATTATTAGTTTTGTTTCGCTTATAGCTTCACTTATTAATTTACTTTCTGATTTACTTCTTGCTTCGGTTTTTTATGCTTCGGTTTCTTTTCTTGCTTCGGTTTAAATTCTTCGAAAATTGAAGGTCCACATGCAACAACCGCCTCTGCGCGTGAATCTCCTATTCTTGAACAAAATTCTGCCCACAAAAAAAGTTGCGCGTGATTTCAGAGGCAGTTATTGCACGCGGGCGCTCAATTGTTCTTCTTCCCTCAATTGTTGAATACGTCAGTTATTACATTCTGATCAATAATAAGAAGGTATTGTATTTTCTTACCATTGGGATATATATAGAGAGAATTAAAAATACAGTAAAAAAGCCTCTTATTCGTCGTTTTGTCGTACTGAGAAAAGGCCACTGTCCTGTTATACATGAAAATCTGTAATTAGGATTAAAGTATGTTCTTTGAAATTCTTCCATAGCTGATGATGAAGTAGAGGCAAAGCGCTTTTAAAATCATACCTTTAGTTGATATTATTTCCGATTATTAAATATTAATAGACTTTTCGATTATTGGAAAAAATCGTAGTTATGTGGAGTGAATTATGTTCAGGCTTGATTATGTTCAATTGCGGATCTAATTATGTAAATTCACATAGCTATGGGAACAGTGTATATACCATGAATAAATGAGTAGATTATAGGAAGGTTACTGATTCCTGGAGAAAAGAAAATCAGTCGTACAAAAACTGCCACTGAGTTAACATTCGTTTTGGTTATTTTATGTTCGAGACTTTGAGTAATATTTGAGAGTAAAAAACGAAAAGATTCAAAGCTAGGAAATTAGTTTGTTCCTTCCTTCATTTTTTATTGTTTTATTTTTGTCGTTCCTTCGTTTCATTTTTATCGTTCCTTCGTTTTATTTTTATCGTTCCTTCGTTTCATTTTTATCGTTCCTTCGTTTTATTTTTATCGTTCCTTCGTTTTATTTTTATCGTTACTTCGTTTTATTTCATAAAAAGGAAGGAAAGAGAAAGAGTAACTGTAATACAAAAAAGGGAACGAAAATACAAACCGAATAGAAGAACGGAAATAATAGAAAAAGAAGAGTAAAGATATAAAAAGAAGAATAAGGGAAATACAAAACGAGGAACAGAAATACAAAAAGGAAGACGAAAATACGAAAAGAAAACATTGAAAAAGGGACTGAAATACAAAAAGAACTGAAATACAAAAAGAACTGAAATGCAAAAAGAACTGAACTACAAAAAGAACAGAAATACAAAAAGAACTGAAATACAACAAAAACAGAAATACAAAAAGTAGAACGGAAATTCAAAAAGAAGAATACAAATATAAAAAAGAAAACAAATACAAAGAAAAGAACAGAAGTACAATAAGAAGGGAACATTCAAAAAGAATAGAACAACAAAAATACAAATAGACGAACAGCAAAGGTAAAAGTTTATAAATTAAAATTTATTATTAATTTGTTATTAATTATTAATTTATTATAAATCTATTATAAATTTCTTATTAATTTATTATAAATCTATTATAAATTTCTTATTAATTTATTATAAATCTATAATAAATTTGTTATTAATTTATTATAAATCTATTATAAATTGATCATTAATCTATTATAAATCTATTATTAATTTATAATTAATTTATTATTACTGTAAAACAATATCCACAAAAAAAGTAAGCTTTTGATATTTGAGTCTATAGAAAGGTGACACATTTCATGGTCGAAAGCGGACTGTTAAGATTTCAAGTTCATAAATGCGTCCCTTCGGTTATTAAGTATTCCTTTGGCTTATTAATATTTTATCTGTTACTAAAGAACCCTTTATGGTTTTCCATGAAGCTTCACAATAGCAAGAAAAAGATAAACGCTTGTAAAAGCGTCAAGCAAAAGTCAACCCAGTGCTTTAATGGTGAATAAATAAATAGGTTTCAGAGAAAAGGGTCATGTTCGATTTGCTTTCTAGACAAAAACAGTCAGTCGAAGAAGAACACTCATAGAGGTAACACTTTACTATTCGACATGGAAATTAGCATTAAAAAAGGACTTATCTTCATCCTCTTCATCTTCTACAATGAAGCGATAAAGATAAATCAAATAAATTAAAAAAACAATTATAATATAATTATAATATAATTAAAATATAATTATTTATTTTTTTAATTAAAATAATTTTAATTTTATTATTTTAATAAATTTTAATTAATTAAATTATTATTAATTATAATAAAATTAATAATAAATTAATTAAATAGTTAAATATAAAATTATTAATAAATAACTATATTACATCAGAATTTGGTAGAAGAAAAAAATAAAAAAGAATTTTGTAATAATAGACCATTCTGAATTGTTTGTAATAATTGTTTGTAAAAACCATTTTGAAATAAAAAAACAATAGAACTTGATAATTATTTGCTCGATTTGTATTCTAAATCACTTTTTGAAAAAGAATTGAATTACTTGATGTGGAAATACACGAAATATAAGTCTTGTTTAAATAGTCAAAGAATGAGATTTATATTAATGAGAATTTATAGTCGAAAATTAAAGTCTACTTTATACAATCAAAGAACGAAAAAGATGATCTTTTGTCAAATTAGTTTATTGTCTTTTAATAAAATACAATTTTTAAATAATTTGAATTAATTTTCAGCATGGCGTATTCTTTTGTAAGTGTCAATATTAAAGTTCCTTCAGAATGGTTAGATTGTGCATCAGTATGTGAAATACGAGTAGTATGTGAAAAGGCAATTTTTCTTCACATATCCTCACAGGGGCAAAGTTACGTTGAGACTTTTATAAAATTTTCTGGTATTCAAACAAAATTAATTCAACTCGATGACGTTTACTGGTTTCAGTGTTTAGGTTCTTGAAAAACGTTTCAAGCAAATTGCAAAATGATTCGAAATTCATAAATTATTGTGAAACGATGAAGCAAAATGGTTTGAAATTAATAAATTATTGACAAACAATGAGGCAAAAGGGTTCGAAATTGTTAATAAACAATTAAGAAAAATGATTAGAAATTTTTAACAAACAATGGAGCAAAATGGTTTGAAATTGTTAACAAACAATGTCACAAAATGGTTCGAAATTGTTAACAAATAATGACACAAAATGGTTCGAAATTGTTAACAAATAATGACACAAAATGGTTCGAAATTGTTAACGCAATTTGTTTATGCAAATTTGTTTATATTGTATTTATTTATATTTATTGTTTATTACTATATACCATATACTATATACTATATATTGTACACTATATTTATTTTTAACGCTCTTTATTCTTCTTTTTTTAAAAATATAATGTAAGAGTGAGTATAAGAAATTAAAAATGTTTCTTAAAATAAGTAGAGTAAGTCCGTTATGGTTAGACATGTACCAAAGTTTCAATACTCTAATCTTTTTTATTTGAAATATTAGCAGTTAATTTTAATTCTATTTTTATTGTATTACAAATTTTTGTGCCGAAAATTTCATAGACAATTTATAGAATTTTGCTAGAATTTAGAATATGGAGTTTCAGTTAGAAATTTAAAGGTTTCTATATATGGAATCATTCTAGTAAAATTCAATAGAACTTTTTCGACTCGGATGAAACCATTCTATAGAATAATTGTTGCGTGAAATTAGTAATAATTTGTTTAAAAATTTTCTCTTCAAATTTTTTAATTGTGGCTCCATCTTTTTGACAAAAGTGTTAGTTTCTCCTTTCTTCATTATACCGACTGGAGATTCAATTAATTTTTTATTTTTTTTTTTAATTACTCTTTCAAACTGTATTTTCCATTTTCTTCTTTTCTTTTTGTCAGTTTTCATTTTCATTTTTTCATTCCTATTTTGCAATTTGTAATTTGCAATTTGTAATTTTCAATTTGTAATTTGCAACTTGCAACTTGCAATTTCTTTCATTTACATTTTTCATTTTTCATTTTCATTATATACTTCATTTTTCATTTTTACTTCTTCAATTTCATTTCTTCATTCCTATTTTGCAATTTGCAATTTGCAATTTCTTCCATTTCCATTTATTCATTTTTTCATTCCTATTTCTTCAATTTCATTTTTTATATTTAATTCTTTTATTTCTATTTTGAAATTTGCAATTTCATTTAATTTCTTTCATTTATTAACTTCAATTTCCCAATTTCATTTTTTACTTTCTCTTTCTCAATTTTTAATCTCATTTTTCGTTTCCATTTGCTCAACTCTTAAATTTACTCCCATCAACTTTACTTCATTTTCATTTCTCGAATTCCTTTTTCCATTCTTCTTAATTTGATTCATTTAACTACAATTTTCATTTCAATTCCACCACCTTCATTTTTAAAATTTGTAGCTTCTTTTGCACAAGTTATTTCTATAACTGATTTTTTGTAAGCTTTTTAAAAAAAGCACAGGAAAGCTTTTGCTTTTCGCTGTCCATGATAAATTTAAAGATTAGAAGAGTTTCGAAAAAACGTGTCTATGAATTTAGAATTCGGTAAAAAATGAAACTGACATTTTCTGGCATAAGTTGAAAAGTAATTCTTGACGGTGCGAAGTGTTCAGTCGCACTCTAGCCAAGATCCACAACGGTTCTCGCAATGATCCTCTGTTGTGGTCAAAATGCACGTGCTGAATAAAAATAACCCTTTTTCAAAAATTAAAAAGTGACCAATGCCATTTGCGAGAAAATCTAGAGAAATTGAAGCGAAAATACATATTTTTAGAAACTATGAATCGACACATTTTGTCAGTGACTAATAAATAAAGTGTCCTTAAAAAAAGTGCAATTACAAAAGAAAATTTTACGAACCGTAAAAGGTAAGGTGTAAATTAATTTATAATTTATTCTACTTTTAATTGCTATTTTGACGGCTTTAGATAAATTTGTATTTCTTTTATTTCTTTCTTTTCTTTGAATTCCATTTTATCAAATTCTATTCTTTTGGGTTTATAAATTAAATCAAGTTTTTTAATTTAATTCTTTCAATTCTAAACTTTTTTATTTCATTTTATGTTTACTTTAATGTTTTTTAATGTTTTTTTATGTTTTTATGTTTTCATGTTTTTATGTTTTTATGTTTTTATGTTTTTATGTTTTTATGTTTTTATGTTTACAAATTCAATATTGTGCTTCTCCCTAGAGGAAGTATTTTAATTTTCGATAAATAAAAATAAATTCAATAAAAGTTGCATTTCGATAAATTTTTCAAATATTCTCTCAAGTTTAATCTCTCAAGTGCTCAAGTTCTCAAGTTCTCTCAAGTCAATTTTCTCAAGTTTTTCAGTTAATTTCATCATATTTTTAACATCCAATCCCCCTAATTTTTTTCAATTATTTTTGGACTCGTGTAAACGCAATTCTTTAAACTTATTTTATTTTGTTTTTAATTTTGATAATTGTTATGCCATTTTCAATTAATTTATTAAATTCTCATCTCTTACTTGAGAAGGTATTATTTTTGGATATTTTTCCGGTGCGATATTGACCCTGAAAAAATCTTGACAATAAAATCGGTAAACTTCAAAGATCAACCGAGGGTGACGCGTTTGGGTCACGAAACGAATTCTTTGGATTCCCCAGAACACGTGTGCGAATCTGTTCTATTAATGAACTCTTCATTTTGAACTGTCTTCTCTCTTCAACACACTTCCACTTGCATTTTCTCATCGACTTTACTCGATTTTAGAAGCATTTTTAGGCACACTTCGAGGTCAATGTCTCCTCTACAAACTTTCAAAAATATAAAAATCCAGAATAAAAACTCTTTCGACTTCAATTTGACTTAAAGGCTTTAAAGAATTATTGAGATTATCGATTTGTAAATTATCTTTTTCTGGAGTTACAATTTTTAGAATATTTTTAAAGAAGAGAAGAAGCAGTATTTTTCAAACTCGAAAGTCTAGAAAGTTTAGTTCGAAAGTTATTTCATTTTTTTCGGTAAAAAATTTCTTTCTTGTGGATAAATTTTAATGAATTTGAAAACTGAAAATTAAATTTTGAAGGCTTGGATTTTGAAAAGAGAGAATAATCTAATGGAATTTATAATTAATTTAATAGGCACTAAAATATAAGGTCTGAAAAATTAATAATTAATTTTTTAGATTTCATTTAATTGTCACAAAAAGTGAGGAATAATTGTCACAAAAAGTTATGAACAATTGTCACAAAAAGTGCGAAATTATTCTTCACTTTTGTGACAATTTTGTATTTCAGATGCAAGTTTTATCTCGAGCTATACACGAATTTTAAAAATAAATCATATAATATTTAAAAAATAAATATTATAATATTTAAAAAATAAATAATATTTTAAAAATAGTCATAAAAAGACACAATCTGCGGAATTCCTTCTACAATTTAAGTCCAGGTAAATTGAAAAATATTGATTAGTTTTTGAGTTACGAACGAAAACGTGTCGTCAGTTTTCGTGGTCGGCGGTTAGCACGTTTTTGCCAACAACTCAAAAACTAATCAACATTTTTCAAGTTTCTGAGACTCAAATTAAAAAGGAAATTTGAAAGATCATGACCACTGAGTTTCATGTACTTTTACCTCAAATTTCCAATTTGGGAAAGACATGAAAAGATGGAAGAAATTTTGTTTTAAATCCAGTTATTTTGTTTTAATAAAAATAATTTAAATTCTAGGTTGAATTGCAAGAATTTGAGAAAGTTAAAATTTTAGTTGATACAAATGCGTGTAACATGACGTCCAATGCGATTAGGGGCATTCGAAGGAAGAAGAGTTCGTTATGCGAGGTCAAAGTGGCTGTAATTGGAGCCCCAGGAGTCGGAAAAAGTGGTAAGAGCTTCATTTTGCTTCTGAAAATAAAACCTAAGCAAATAAAATTCTCTTTAACCGACAATTATATTTTACATAACAGGTAGAATAAATTCGATTCATAAATATTTATAGCAAAGAAAAAAAGGGTGAGAAAAGGGGAGTAAAGGGCAAAGGAAAAGTGAAAAAAATAAAATAAAAAAAATAAAAAAATAAGATAAAAAATAAAATATAAAAAAAGAAAAAAATAAGAAAAGAAAATAAAAAAATAAAATAAAATAAAACAATAAAATAAAACAATAAAATAAAAAATAAAATAAAACAATAAAATAAAACAATAAAATAAAAAAATAAAAGAAAAAAAGAAAAAAAGAAAAAAGAAAATAAAAAAAGAAAATAAAAATAGAAAGGAGAAATGGATTTAAATAAATGAATTAAAAATTTAAATGTTTCGTTTAATAACTAATAATAATATTTCGATGTATTGTTCACGTAGGGATGAAAATTGGAGAGGATGGATTTTTTTTAATTGAAAAACAAAAAAATCGACAAGAAATTGGAGGAAACGGAAGTATGAGAAGTGTTGATGGGGCTCAGAGCGTTGCCAACTGTGAAATTATTTTTGGGAATAGCACGTGTTCGTGTGGATAAATAATTCACAAATTCTACTAGATTTTTTTGAAATTTGTCATCCGGTGAATTCGACCCCTTTTTTCCATCAAAAGTAAAAAATAGTTTTCACAATAATTTTGAAATCTGTTTCTAAAATTTCAAAATAGTACAGACATTAAAAAATTACCATGAAAAAATGGAGAATTTCCTTCTGTTTCATTTTCATTTTTCATCATTCTTGTAAAAATTAAAAATTTTAAAATTTTAAATTAAAAAAAAAATTTAAATGTATCGAAAAAGTACTTACAAAATTTTCAAAAATATGAAAATGAAAATGAAGATTTTAAGAATATTGATATTTGGTAAAATGAAAAATTTACAACAATTTTGTGGTGAATAGGAAATGAAAAAGACGTTATAATTTTGTTGAGAAAAATTAATTTTGTTGGGATAAATAGAAATTGAGAAAGTTGAGGGATTAATTCTGTTGAGGGATCAATGGGGAATGAAAAAGTAGCTAATGAATCGTGGTGATGATTTGAAATTTAATCGGATTTTCTGGAAGTGCTTGTGAGAAAAATGTTGTTTGGTGTTGATTTTGCTAAATTTGAAGTTATGTTGTTAGCATAAGACTTGAACAATTTCCAAGATTTTATGAGCGCATAATCATTTCCGTTGCTGTAAATATATTAAAAGGAATTTCTGCTTCGCTAGATCGTTAAAAGCATGTCTAGCTTATATAGAAACAACACACTTCTGCCAAACGAAATACCTATACAACTTCTTCCACTTATTCGTGAACTAGATATGAAATATTTTTAGCCGCATTCCATCATCCGGCATTCCTTGACGTTTTATCAACAACTTCCATTTTTGAGAATATTTTACCAATCTTCAAATCAGACTTGAAAAATGACGAGAAGCTGGACACAGAGAGAAGGAGACAGAAAAAAGAAAGAAAAAAAGAGATGAACGAAAGAGTAGAAAAAAAGAAAGAAGGCGGAAAAACAGAGAGAAGAAAGAAAGAATGAGAGGAAAAAAAGAATAGTAAAAAGAGAAGAAAAAAGAGAGGAGAAAAGAGAAGAGAAAAGAGAAGAAAAAAGAGAAGAAAAAAGAGAAGAAAAAGGAGAAGAAAAAGGAGAAGAAAAAAGAGAGAAAAAAGAGAAGAAAATTACTATAAAATTTCATATAAATATGTTCAAAAAACTAATTTTCATTGTTTTGAAAATTTCTTTTTCGACTTCGTGTTTTTTCCTGAATTCAAAAAGTGCAAGAAAAATATAAAACCCAGTGGTTACCGTCTCGAAAAAACACTCTTGAATTTAAGTCCAAAAAACCTAAAAAAAATATCGATTAGTTTTTGAATTACGATCAAAATAGTCTTGACGAGTCCATGATCCCGATAAACAAAACTAACTTCACGTTTTCGTAAATATCTCAAAAACTAATCAACATTTTTAAAGTTTCTTAGTCTCGAATTACAACTGAAATCCGCGAGATTGTGAAAAATGACTCTCATCATTCTCCTTAATTTTTTTTAGCTAGGAGAAAGACTTAAAGTCGAAAAAGAGTAAGCCTTACTTTAAAATTGCACTTTTTGCTTTTATTTAAATTTCACTTTTTCCGACTACGGATAGTGGACAAGTGAATATAATTTTTGTTGTTTTTATGGATAAAACTTTATTGGAAATCGTTATATATTGAAAAAGAGTTTTTATAATGAGATAGGAAAAGCGGAAGTAGACTTTCGACTTGAACGTTGTCTGATTACAGAGTAACAAAGTTTGAGTACAAGGTTCTATGGTACTCTGTGGTAGATTTGAAGTAAAAATAGTGTGGTGCACCTCAAAGCAGGTCACTAGGCTGCAACGTTTTGAATTCATGACTCGATTCTCCATTCAAGAGTTTTCACTCCTCATTATTCCAAGACAGACACTGGCAAACTAAATACAGTTTGCAAACTTCTCTGACAAGTCAAAAACAACTGGAAAATCAATTTCAACGTCTTAGATGCTCAAAAAATATTTTGATTTTTTAAGATTCTTTTATTCCATTTCGGGGATGCAAAAACTTAAATACGGAATATTTGTTTTGAGAAATAATACGAATTTTATTATAAGATTGAAAATTGGTGGGAAAATGGGTGTGAAAGTGAGTATGAAAGTAAGACTGAAAGTGTGAAAAAAATGAGAATGATAGTGAGAATGAAAATGAGAACGAAAATGAAAGCAAAAATGAGAATGAAAATGAGTATGAAAGTGAGTATGAAAGTGAGTATGAAAATGAGAATAAAAATGAGACTAAAAGTGAGAATGAAAGTGAGAATGAAAGTGAGTATGAAAGTGGGAATGAAAGTGGGAATATAAGTTGGAATAAAAGTGGGAATGAAAATAAGTATGGATTTGATAATGTAAAAATAAAAATGAAAAAGAAAGTAAATGTGAAAATGAGAATGAAACTGAGAACAAAAATGAGAGTGAAAGTGGGATGAATTACAAGAAAGTAAAAACACTACATGTTGAAAATAAAAAAAGGATTAAAATTCTCAAAAGAAACACAAGTGTTGACTCGAATCTTAAAGAGGAGATTTTAGACAGACCTTCTGTGTGAAAACTAATGATCTCTTTAGTGTTTAGGATCTTAACAGATTGCTATTAACTTTTCGTATATTATAGCGCGAAACGAGAAAATTAAACTTGGCATTTTGTCAAATTCCCACAAATACAACTCACTTTTGCTTTCAAATATCAGATAAATGGTGGCAAGCTCATAAATTTAAATCACTTTAATTCATGCAGACAATTTTTGACAAATGTTTACTCTCAGAATGTTTAACAGTAAGTCTATAATCTTCTGAAAACTGATTTAGAAAATTTCATCAAGATTGTAGAAAAATAGCTATTCGTTGTGGAGTAGAACTGCTTTTTGTTGTAAAAATCCATATTTTAAAATTAAAATAAAAATCCATTTTTTGTGTTCATAAAAAGGTTGGCCATTTTGTTAAAATAGATTATTGCCTTTAAATTAATCTTGCATTGTTTAAAGTGCTGTAAAGTCTTTTCGAATATAAATCTTCTAGAATATTTTGGAATCTTTGAAGAATACTTTGATTCTTTTGAAATTCTCTGGGATTCTCAGGAATATTGTGAAATTTCTTAGAATATCTAAAAATCTTTTGTAACAATGTGAAATTTTTTTAATACTTTAATATCTTCTGATTACTCTCATAAATTCTTAAATAATTTTCAATTTTTTTTAACTATTGTATCTTGTTCTAGATAATTCTTTGTTTTAAAGTATTCTTTCTTCCTTTAAAGTACCACGAAATCTTTCAAAGTACCTTGGAATCTTTCTGAATACCTTGAAACCTTTCAGAATATCTCAAAATCCTTCAGAATACCTCGAAATCCTTCAGAATATCACGAAATCTTTCAGAATACCTTGAAGTCTTTCAGAATACCTCGAAGTCCTTCAGAATACCTCGAAATCCTTCAGAATACCTCGAAATTTTTCAGAATACCTCGAAATCCTTCAGAATACCTAGAAATCTTTCAGAATTCCTTGAAATTTATTAGAATATTCTGGTTTCTTTTAGAATACCCTGGAATCTTATCAAATACTCTAAGGTATTTTATGAAATACTTTGAAATCTTATGAAATACGGTGAAATATCGAATTTGTAGAAACTTAGTCATTTTTTAAAATACTTTGACATCACTCATGATTCTCAACTTCTTTTTTTTTTGGATACTCTAAATACTTTTAGAATACCCTGAAATCTTTCAGAGCACTATGAAATATTTTTACAATACCCTAAGAGAGTCCAAAGTATTTTAAAAATTGTAGATTATTCCACAAGATTTCAGGGTAGTCTTAATTATTTTGAGATACTTTAAAAGTATTTGCAAAATTCCAAAAGATTCAGAAAATTATATTTTTTTCATCAAAATTTCAGGGCGTTTTGAAAACGCTAGGGCATTTTAATATATTTCGAAGTATTTTGAAAGATGTTCGAGTATTCTAAAAAATTTCGAGGTATTCTAGAAGATTTCGAGGTATTCTGAAAGATTTTGAGGTACTCTGAAAGATTTTGAGGTACTCTGAAAGATGTAAGAACACTTTAAAAAATTCGCTGTTTTCTGAAATAATTTCAGAATATTTTTCAAGATTACAGAGTACGATCTCAGAGTACTCTAAAAGATTTCAGAGGATTCTAAAAGATTTCAGGGGATTCTAAAAAATTTCAGAGGATTCTAAAAGATTTTTAATCGATTCTATGAAATTTCAGAAGATTCTAAAAGATTTTAGAATATTTTAAAAGATTTCAAAATACTTTACAAGATTTTAAAGTAGTTTAAGAACCTCAGAGTATTCCACAAAATTTCTAGATATTCCAAAACTGTATACAAAAATTAATTGTAATTTTGCAGAATCAAAGGAATCAAAGGAAATTTGTCCAAAGCTTGCAAAATTAAAAAAAAATTCAAGTAGAACAAAGTTTAAAAAATAAAAACAGGGTGCAGTACCAAACAGAATTTCTAGAATTAAATATAATTTAAAAAGTAAAAAAAGTCTAGAATACAAAAAAAGAATCTTGTGAATTATGTTTAATTTAAAAAACTCCGTTTTATTTTTCTGCTCAAAATAATTTTGTTAATTTTTAGCCCTGACCGTGAGGTTTTTGACGAGAAGATACATAGGAGAATACGATCATCAGTCTGGTGAGCAAGAACATGACTTTTCTCCTTTTCTAAAATCGGGAAATGTTCGAGTAACACAGAAAAACCACAACACAAAGATTTTTGAAAAATTGCCAACAACTGGCCAAAGCATTCAACGTCTGATCTTTATTTATCCGAGACAAGAAAATTTGATACTAGATTCCACTGACGAATGATGAGAGCTTTTTTTGATTTTCAAAAATCCGATCGATTTCACATTCTTTTTTTTTTATGCTTCTATAAAAAATGCTATTTCTTAATTCATTTTTTAATTATTAGTTGCTTTAACGTATGAACATTTTTTTCATTATTTCTTTTTTATTTTACTATTTATTTTTTACCATTGAACCCAAATGTTTTTCGAATTTATCTGAAAATTAAATCCAGATATTTGTTATACAACACATTGTTAAAAGTACACAAAAATTGAATAAAAATTTTGCAGAAAACAGATACAAACACGAAGTTTTGGTCGATGGGGAGCCAATCCTTTTTGAAATATTGGATACGTGTCCGAAGGTAAAAAAAAGGGTTGTAAAATACGTTTTTTTAAAGATTTAATTAGAACGATTAATTTCAATGAAATTGTTAATATTATTTTAATATTTTTATTATTTTATTATTTAATATTTTGAAATATGATTTTTATTAGAGCGAAGAGGAGCTTCCTACGATCGAAACTTTACAGTGGGCAGATGGACTTCTTTTAGTTTATTCCATAACTGATAGAGGATCTTTTAATTTTGTGAGAAAAGCTAAAGAAGCTTTAGCTGTCGCGGATCCGGAAGCTTCAATGCCTTTAGCATTAGTTGGAAACAAAGCAGACATGGTCCATCTGCGTCAGGTCAGTGCCGAAGAAGGAGAAATTTTAGCCAAAGATTTCGAATGTTGTTTCAGTGAAGTCACAGCGGCTGAACAGGTACTTAAATCTGCAAAATAATAATTAATTTTAGCAATTATATTAATTCCTCGAGCTTTTCGATATGATTTTTTTGTACAATATGATTTGTATAATAGTAATTTATTTTTATTTAGAAATAGAATAATAATATTTTCAAATAGAATTGCTTTGATTCAGAATTTATAACAATTCTGAAAAAATATAAATTTTGTTATTAATATTTTTGTTCATAATGTTATTAAAATAGTACATAATAGTAATATTAATAAATAGTCATTAATAGGCTTTTATTGTTATGCCCGTATATTTCTGAAAATAAAAATTGCGACTCATTCATTCAGGTCGCACAAGTGGCAGAATCTTTCCACGAATTGTGTCGTGAAGTCTTGGCAGCAAGGAGAAGAAATAAACAATCTTTGCTTGATAGAATGCTAGGGAGCAAAGCTACAAAGACCTATTCACGAGGAAAGAGTGATTCTTCATTACCCAAGGATTAATTCAATCAACAATAGGAATCAAATTCAAGAAATTCCGGAAATGAGAATCTTTTCCCCAAAACGAGACTAGTTAAAGAAATATTTCCGGATGTGGAATCCTCTGGAAGTTTCAATGACAAGGCGACTAGTTTAATGAATTTTAAAGAGTACCATAAGTGCCAAAGATACTGTAAGATAGAATTTATACGTTCCGAATACTAAAAAGAAATGGAATTCCTAATAATAAAAAAATGAATTCTTAATAATAATAACAACTAGAATTCTTAATAATAATAAAAACTAGTATTCTTAATAATAAAAACTAGAATTCTTAATAACAAAAACTAGAATTTTTAATAATAAAAACTAGAATTCTTAATAATAAAAACTAGAATTCTTAATAAAAATAAAAACTAGAATTCTTAAAAATAATAAACAGAAATAGAATTCTTAATAATTTACGTCCTTTTAAAAAATAAAAAAACCTTGAATCCTAATTTACTGTTTTACAGAATTATTTTACTAATCAATGAAAGTTAGAATTTTCACAAACTTATTTATTTCTCGTATTAATAAATCTTAAAAACTAACTGAATTCCCCTTTCGATTTTTACAAGGAAATTATTTCCTGATTATGTA
>WNHD01002588.1:0-14570 GCA_011057455.1 Ganaspis sp. Gsp50 | reverse complement strand
CACAGAAAATTGAAAGTTCAAAAGATTGAAAGCATAAAAAATTGGAAGTACAAAAAATTGAAAGCACAAAAAATTAAAACTACAAAAAATAAAAAGCACAAAAATTGAATGCACAAATCGATTTTATTAGATCTTTAAAAAGAGCCGAATTTGGATTCTTTGGCAGCTGGATGCGAGCAAAATTGAGAGCTTTAAAATTTTTGAGCGGTGAAACTCAAGTTGACGCAGGTCTTTTTTGCGAGAGTATTATTTTTTAATAACGCGAAATATATGACCAACGAGAGAATCTGTAGTCGACTATCAACGCAACTTGTTTCAGCATATTGCTTTCGTTAAAATATCGCAAATTTACATCTTGAAGAATGCAATTTAAGAAAAGTTTCTGCAAAAGGCGAAATTTAGATGCAAAGCTTTAATATTCAAGACATTTGTCTCGTTGGAATATTTACTGCAACTAGAGACTTTTTTAACTTCAATAAAGAATAGTTATGTTGATGTAGATCATTTTTATTATGAAAATGTAAGGAGGGATTTATTTGCAAAATATTAAGAGTAATTTCGTGCATACATTTCCTTCGCAACGCTTACGGGCAACTTTCTAAAATTAAAAAAATTTACAAATATTTTTATGTCATTAGGAAAATGAAATCAGTGTTTTAAACAGAAAAATTAATAATATAAAAACATAGTCAAAATAATAATAAGTATTAATAATAATAATAATAATAATAATAATAATAATAATAATAATAATAATAATAAGAATAATAATAACAATAATGATAATAATAATAAAAATAATAAGTGAAAAAATAAAAATTAAGTAAAAAAGCAAAGTAACATTAAAGTAAGTGAAATTTATCACTCTGACATACAAATATTGCATAAAATCAATAAAAAATTATAAACTTATTAGTGGACAAAAACGTTTGAAATAAAAAATAATTAAATTCGTGCAATATAAATGAAAAATGAAACCAAAATAATACAAAATGTTTTAATAAAACTCAAAAGTGAGAGAAAAAGTGACAGTTGAGATGATATTTAATTACAAGGATGGAATATTTGCATTTACGTCTTTTCTTATTTAAAGTCCGTTGAGCTTGAGAATATGATTTTTATCTCGAGGAGTTTTTATTGTTTCAATTTCAACAACTGTCATCGCCAGTACCTTTATCTTCTTGGAAAATTAAAATCGAGAAAAGAATACCTTTCTCTGAGTTTGAATTTGTAATAAACATCTTTTTCGATTTGATAATGTTTTTATTTAGTTTTGGAAGATTTAAATTATTACTGAATAATTTAAACATCGCGCTAAAAAGTTAGGGTCTAGCTTTTCTCACTGCTGCTGAAACTTCTCAACCGAAAGTTCCACAATTTATAATAAACTTCTAGCCACTTCAAAAAACAAATATACAAACTTGTAAAATTTGCTACCATTTCAAAACTTTATTTTTGAAAACAAGAATGCTTTCAGTTCCGTAACAATTTTAATATTAAGTTGAGAAAATTTACTGCTCTGTTAGTTATGGAATTTGTTATTCCATGAATATTTGTCCAATATTACTTGAAAAATGCTAATTACAGTTTCTTATAAATTATTCAATTTTCTTGTATTTGTGTTAGTAAAATAAGTTTAATTATTTTTCAAATTTATGGCCCTGATCAAGGGTAATAATATTAATAATGAAACAATAATAATAATAATGATAATAATAATAATAATGATAATGATAATAATAGTAAATAATTATTAATAATAATGAAACAATAATAATGAAACAATAATAATTAATAATAGTTATAGTATTAAATAATAATAGTAATACATAAATAATCATATTACACAAACGCCTTAATGACTTTGGCATTTTGGATTCCACTCAATGTTAACCAATTGGAACTGAAACGCATATTTAAAGAGCAAATTCAACTATTCTCGGCAATTGATTCGAGGTGGATGAGATAACAAATATCGGAGGCAAAAAATTCAATGTAATTGAAATTTATTACAAGGGAGTATGACGTCACCTTTGAGAGACCGTCAAAATGGTTCCCCTCGTTCGCCCCCTTGATTTAAGACCCCTGAGGGTGAATATCGCTGAAGTAGTGTTATTGACCTATGAGCAAGCACAAAACGCCAATTCAGGGATGTGTTTAATTGTTCCGTTTGAGTACATAGAGATAAATATAAGGGAAATTAACAAAAAGCTCAGGGATGCTTGCCAAATGTTCTGAAACCGGTTAATTACAAAAGGCCATTTTAATAAATATTCTTACTTTTTTAAGCCAAACTCTACTTTATATGGCAAACTGTTTTTATCAACTGAAATGTTATTTGTAAATCCAACTTTTATTTTCTTAAAAGAATTTTTGTTGTTTTAAAAGAAAATTAATGAAAAGAACTTTAAAGAGAATTTTAAAAAATATTTGCACTGTAAAAAACTTAAAATTTTTTTCGACAATATGATAATATACTTCCAGAATTTACATTTTTTAGAGTATATGACAATATACATTTAAAATAAATATTTGTTAAGAGTATATGACAATATAAATTGAAAATAAACATTTTTCTAGAGAATACAACAATATATATTGAAAAGAAATATTTTTTGAGTTTATGAAAATCAGAAATTTGTTTTCACTTTTTTTTTTAAAAAGACGTAGTGTTTCATATAAAAAAATTTTTAATTAAAGTTTAACCAAAGAATTTAAAAAAATATATTTCTTGTATCGAGACTAATTGATTTCCTTATATAAAAATGTATATTTCACAAGAAATTAATGAAAAAAAGTGAAATTTTTCATTTCATTCGAATGCAAAATGTTTATGAAATTGACTTATTTTTCCACTAGTTTAATTCATCAATTTTTCTTTTAATTTCAATTTCTTTCTTTTAATTTTTCCTTTCATCATTCTTTCTATACAATTTTTGTATTCATCATCATTTCTTTCAATTTTTTCATTCATCATTCTTTCTACATATATTTTATTCACCATATTTTCGTTCAATTTTTACATTCATCATTCTGCAAAATTCTCAATATAGGAAAATCACAGATTACGAAATAAACATTACAATCTTAGAAAAAATAGAAAGTACAGTTTTTACTAAATCAAGAAAAAATTAAATTTTTCAAAGAAAGATTATTCATGATTTACGACGCATGTTGCCAAATAAAAAAGGCTTCTAATCTGTTAATTCGCTCATTTAAATAATGCATGAAATAACTGCAGCAAGAATTTGATTTACGTTTGAATAATAAAAAGTAGGAAAAGAGAAGACATTGCCCTCAAGGTTCACACTCACAACGAATGAAATTGCGTGCGATGACCCAATAACAAAGAGGAAGAAGAGAAACTTGACAACGACAAGGCGTCGTCAACATAAATTCTCCAAGATAAACACGTCGCTTGACAGTGAAAAGGATATGGGGCTTTGAAGAGGGAGCAGTGCCTAGAAATAGGGGTCATAGTACACAAAGAGAGATAGAGTATAAAAAAGAGAGAGTACGAAAAAGGAGAGAGTGCCAAAAAGGAGAGAGTACGAAAAAGGAGACAGTACGAAAAAGGAGAGAGTACGAAAAAAGAGAGAGCACGAAAAAGGAGAGAGTAAGAAAAAAGAGAGAGTACGAAAAAGGAGAGAGTACGAAAAAAGAGAGAGTACGAAAAAAGAGAGAGTACGAAAAAGGAGAGAGTACGAAAAAGGAGAGAGTACGAAAAAAGAAAGTGAACGAAAAAGGAGAGAGTACGAAAAAAGAAAGAATACGAAAAAAGAAAGAGTACGAAAAAAGAAAGAGTACGAAAAAGGAGAGAATACGAAAAAAGAAAGAATACGAAAAAAGAGAGAGTACAAAAAAAGATAGAGTACAAAAAGACAATGTATCAAAAAACATAGTACAAAGAAAGACAAAGCAGAAAAAAATACAAAGTACAAAAAAAGACAGAGTACAAAAAAAGACAGAGTACAAAAGAAGGCAGAGTACAGAAAAAGACAGAGTACAAAAAAAGATAGAGTACAAAAAAGAAAGAGTACAAAAGAAGGCAGAGTACAGAAAAAGACAGAATTCAGAAAAGGATAGAGTACGAAAGAAGGAGACAAATTTGAAAAAAAGACAAAGCATAAAAAAGATAGAGTAAAGGAAGCAGAGTATAGAAAAGAGAGAAAGAGTAAAAAAGACATAGAGTATGGAAAAGAGAGACAGAGAATTCAAAAAAGAGAAAGAGTAAAAAAGACATGGAGTATGGAAAAAAGAGAAAGAGTATAAAAAAAGAGAGTATAGAAAAAAGAGAGTATGGAAAAAGAGAGACCTTAGAAAAACAAAGCAAAATACTGAGTAAAAGATATAGAATACAGAAAAAGGAGAAAAGATACTCCAGAATCTTTTATTCTGGAAAATATAGGAGAAAAACGAGGAGAAAAAGGAGAAAAGGAGAAAAGGAGAAAAGAGTACAGAAAGAAGCGAGAGAAAGAAAAAATAACAATTGGTAAAAAAACGAGTCAGAGTAAAAGAAAATGCATAATTTAAAAAAAACAATGCATATAGAAAAAGGGATCTGAGTATAGAAAAAAAAGAGATAGATTACAAAAAAGGAGACAGAGCATGGAAATAGAGTATAGAAAAAAGTGATAGAATATTGAAAAAAGGCAGAGTACAGAAAAAAGAGACAAAATACAAAAAAGGAGAAGAGAGTAAAAAGAGTAACAAAAATGAGACAAAATAAAGAAAAGAGTAAAAAAATGAGACACAATATATAAAAGAGTACAAAAATGATACGCAATACAGAAAAGAGTATGAGACACAATATAGAAAAGAGACATCATAAAAAAAAGAGACAGAGCACAGAAAAAAGAGACACGTGGAGGAATAGGGAGAAAAGAAAACAACAGGGGGTATTGATACATCGTACTAAGTTGTTGGTCTAGTCTCTAGTCACAAGTACGTACTTTTCTAGAGGGGGTTTTAGCTTGTATAGAGGGGCTGTGGAATAAAATAGAAATAAAGTGGGAGGGAGTTGAGTGACATAGGGGTTTGTAGGAATGCACGAGGGATGAAGTCACGCGATTCATGTCATCGTACCGCTTTGAACCACCCTCAAAGAGATCTCTTATATATGCGTTCCCGCAATCCGTGCGGCTATTCACATTCTTATGACGCTTTTCCAGAAGCCCCCAGTGCACTGATTACGCCTCCGACACCCTAATTCCGTACCCCCTATATACTCTCTGGAATTCCCAGTGAGATTGGCCTGACCCGCATACACGTAATCCACAAAAGTACCCACAAACAAGTGTCGATAACATTCGCTATGGCCTGTTTATCTAATTTTTGATATCTGCTTGCAGATAAAAGATTTCAACCTGGCTATAAAAAATTAATTGAGGGCGCTTTCAATATTGAAAGTAATTGGTGTATTGAATTGAATATTAAGTAAATTGGTCTTTTGAATTTGTTGGTCCTTTGAGTACTTTAGTTTTTAGAATTTGTTTCATTTTTATATTTAATAGTCTTTAGAATTTATTTCATTTTTGTATTTATTGGTCTTTGGAATTTATCAGTCTTCTGAATTTGTTAGTCTTTGGAATTCGCTGGTCTCTAAAATTCGTTTGTTTTCAGAGTTTATTATTTTTCAGAATTTTTTATTTTTCAAAAAGTTTTTTTTCACAATTTATTGTTCAGAGTTTATTTTTTGTACAATTTATTATTGTTTTTCATAATTTATTACAGACATGATTTATTATCCATCAGAATTTAATGTTTTTCATAATTTATTATTTTACATAATTTACTATTTTTCATAATTTATTATTCTTCCGAATTTATCATTTTTCAGAATTTATTTTTCAAAATTTACCATTCTTAACAAAAGGGAAATAAAAAATAAAGAAATAATAATTAGAAATGATTCGTTTTGAGAATTTAATAGCATTTTAAAAATCCAATTTGGTATGATTTATGAGTTATTATTATTCGTTGATTTTTTGCAATAAAATAAAATAATAGGTTGATGGAGAATTTCTACAATTCTCTCTGGCTTTGCATTTTATCCGGAATTTTATTGGGACTTTAAAGTTATTTAAAAAATGATTCTTCAACAATTTTTAGAGAACGATCTTTCTGCAAAAATAAATGTTTTAAAAAATAATAAATGTTTAATGTTGATTGTTAAAAATAATAATTTTTTAACAATCCATTAAATTATGAAGTCATTACACATTTTTAACAACAGAGAAAATAAAATTAAAGGCGAACAAACTTTTTGGTTTCACTTTGGTTTCAGTAGAGGCAAAAATGTTAAATTAAGAATATTTCAGGGAGTTTGATAAAAAAAAAACATTTACATGATTTGTATAATGCAGAATCAAATTGCATCCATCATTGTTATAAAAAAATTCAGAAAAGAAAAATTCAAATGCGAGAAATCTTCGATTGCAGACTTTGTTGGAACTTGAGGGGAAGGTGAGTCATTGTCTCAGGTTAAAGAGATCCAGGTTAAGGAGATTCAACCTGGTACCGGCCTTAAAGACAAAGTCTCCTCCATTGAAAACTCAATCGCGGGCGTAAAGTTGCCGAGAAAGCGGAATAAGAAGTTATCCTTTCCGTTACGACACCAAAGCTCGCTCCAAGAATCCTGGAACTTCGTTTCACGACTGACCGCATTCTGAAACATACAATTTTTATCTGCCCGTAAAACCGAGTCCGCGGTTTTTATCTGTCCATGACGCGGAAGTAGTTTACACACCCCCACGATCGTATTTTCATTCCCGTTGAAATTCCCTTTTTTATTCCATTTTTCCCATCACCAAATGGAATAAAATTTATCAATGCATTTTTAAAAGTTTGTACATTTGATGAGATGAAATTTTTAACACATCTTGCGCAAAACTGACGACTTGTTAAAGATTAAATTTTCATGTCTCAGGAATAGAAAGTTTTCGGGACAAGAAAATGTTGTTGATAAATTTTTTTAAAAATAATGCTATTTTCGTGGTGTAACTACTTTTCTTAGAAGAGAGAGAAATAAAATATGCAAATTTTATGTGAATGTGCTCGATATTCTATTCATTAAACTTGTGGAATTCTAAAAGTACTTGTGAAGGAATTTAAACCAAATCACTTGACGAGAATTGGCGAAAGCTTAAAATTGATGCATATAATTTACCTGAATAATTAATCTCTTTATCTCCTTTCTTCACGCTTCGATGTCAGTTAAATTAAAAATTAATTATCTCAAGTTTTTGTGCTTTATTTATAAACATACACCACATATGGCAAATTTTATCGTAATTAAATTCATTTAATTCGATGTTTAAATATTCCGTGAAACTGACAGCAGTATTGACATATTCATTTTGAATTTTTTATTGGCTTGTCAATAAATTTTAAAAAGGTTGCTAAAAAGAAGATGTTGAGAAGTTAAAAGAAGCTAAAAAGGATATTGAAAACGACACATTGTGTCGATATAAATTCACACAAAAAATTGACATACT
The DNA here is from genome assembly GCA_011057455.1 of Ganaspis sp. Gsp50. Taxonomy (NCBI): domain Eukaryota; kingdom Metazoa; phylum Arthropoda; class Insecta; order Hymenoptera; family Figitidae; genus Ganaspis; species Ganaspis sp. Gsp50. The sequence goes on along the minus strand of WNHD01002588.1, from coordinate 7,074 downwards.
AAATTTAAAAATTTAGTACGAATTCACTGAAAATTGAAAAATGATCTAATAATAAAAATTAATGAAGATTTATATAAATAAATAATAAAAAATATAAATCTAAATGTAGTGAAATGCAAAACTGTTTTTAAAATCCAAAACTTTATTCAAAGCGTATTTTCGAATTCAGTGAAAAAAGTCAAATCGTAAAGAAAACAAATTCGAATATTCATATATAAAGTTAAATACATCAAATTCGAATATTGTTAAAGAAAAGAAGTTAATTGAAGAAAACTTAGTAAAAAAGAATAAACATAGTAAAATAGAAAGAAATTAAAAAATTAAACAAGTTTCGTAAGGGTTTTTGGGTCAGTGTAAGAAAAATAAAAATAAAATTTGACCGTTAACACGGAAGTTCTGAGATAAAATAAAAGCTTGTTTTTTGGTATGGGGATAGTAAAAGAGGCAGAAGAAAATTCAACAGACCGATTCTTAGTCCGCGGGCTGTTAGAACTTTAACTAGAGCGTGTATAAACTCAACTCACGCAGTCGTCAAGCCACACAGCGAGCTGCCACGATGAATAAAAGATGCCAGTCTTAAACCCAATTTAACACTTCTTTAGAAAACTTGACCCTTCTTCCGACCCCTCTTCTTACCTGACGTATAATTTTTCATTAAGCATTTTCACTCTCAAGATTATGGTGTTTCTTCAATTCTATCTCTTATTATTCTTCAACCATAAAGATTTTAATAAAGCGAGAATAATAAGTCCACAAAATCTTAACTTTGTACTGTCTTTGTCTTCAAAATGTTGGTTAAAGTTGCTCCTACAATCACCATACGTTTCAATATTAATTTAGTTTTAATTAATAATAAAATATATAAATAATAGTAGTTTATAAATAATAGTATCATAAGGTGACAATAAAATTACCACAAGTGGAAATAAAATTAATAAACCTAAAAATAAATTAAAAATTAAAATAGAAATAAAAATAGAAATAAAATTAATAAATTTAAAAATAAATTAAAAAATACGCAGAAATGAAAGGTGCCCTCCATCCTTGTCCTCAAGGTTTCATACTAGGACATAATAAATATGAATTATAAAAATGGTGTTTAAAGTTTATTGTTAAAAGAGTTAGTAATTGTATGTTTTTGTCGAAGACTTAAACTAAAAAACATTGATAAAAACAGTTTAAAATAATCAAAACAACAATTTAATTTTAAGTTGAGATTCTTCCATCTTTGTTAATTTTGGACAAGAATTCATGGGGGATTGATAACTTTTGTCTAACTTCTAGCAACAGGATACAACGCATCAAATCTGATGCGAAAAAGGTTTCACGTATTCTATTATTTTTCCTCTAATCTCAAGAGACTGGAAGAGAAAGAGCAACAGAAAAATACGTACAATAAGTGTCCTTAATCCTACTTTCGAACAGACCTTTTGATGCCTTAAATCTTCCATAACTTGTTTTAGGTTGTTGAAAAGATTTTGGACATACTTACCAGAGATTTCTGTACCATCTGAGAGGAATAAAAAAAGGTTCCTCATACTATTTTGCAAACTTTATATAAAAAAAACTACCTCCCTGAAAAACTTGAAAGCTTTGAAAACCTGAAAGCTTGAAATAACGCTCGACATATTATTATACGAGAAAAACTACTTTCTAAAAAAGTATTTTTTATATCATCATTATTTATAGATTTCTGTTTTAATCTTACTTTCTTTAATTTTTTTTAAATGTCCACTTGACTAAGTATAATTGGATTCAAGTTAGTAAATGAAGTTTATACATTTACTTATTTATTTATGAAATTTCTATATATCTTTCTTGTATATAATTTCTTTATATATATATTTCTTTATAGATTTTTTGTTTTATTTGTTTCAAGTTTGCAGTTTTTGAAAATGTTTACTTGACTTAGTTTCGTAATTGGATTTATGTTAGTGACAAACATCTTGTAGGTAAATCTTAGTTTTTAAACAACTATAAATTAATTAATGCGTAAGTTATTGAACTAAGTTAAAGTACTACTTGAATATGACTTTTCCAATGAGAAAGTGTAAACAAGTTGGGACAAAGTTGTGTGCGTGGCAGGCAGTCTCGTAAATTTGAAGTTCATTCATTTATTCACGTCTACACTCCTCGCAGGGTATCATTAGCATGTATTAGTAGATGCATTGCCTGACTGCCTATACTTTCTATAGAGAAATTTCTAAATACCCCAAATGTACGCATCGCTTATTTTTGAATAATCACGTTATTCTAAGCAAATTTCCTGAAACAAACTCCAACAATTATCACTATGAATAATGTTTTCTTAGGTCCATCCTACAAGAGTTTCTTTATCATTTAGTGTCTTCGTTAATTATATTCAACTCCTTTGTTATCAAATTACGAAGTGGTCTAACTAAATTTATTTATTCATATATTAGTCGATTCGCATTTCTGGCTCTCATTATATAAAATACACTCTCATTATTGATGAGAATGTAAAAATGATGGGAAAAGTGAAAATAATGGTATAGAAAAACACGCTCGCAAAAATGATCAAAAACAAAGATCGAAAGAAATGATAGAAAAAAATGATCCATAAAAATGATCGATAAAAAATTATTGATAACAAAAAAATATTGATAAATGAAGAGAAAGAATGAAGAGAAAGAATGGAGAGAAAAAATGAAGAGAAAAAATGAAGAGAAAAAATGAAAAGAAAGAAAAGAAAGAAAAGGAAGAAAAGAAAAGAAAGAAAAGAAAGAAAAGAAAGAAAAGAAAGAAAAGAAAGAAAAGAAAAGAAAAAAAAGAAAAAAATAAAATAAAGAAAAGAAATAATAGAAAGAAACGAAAGAAACGAAGAAGAGAAGAGAAAGAAGGAGCCGAAATAATGAAATGAAGCTAATTTTGACACAAAAGTCTGATGATGAAATGAGCAAAGCTTTTTGCGAAAGCTCTCATTGATTTGAAATTAAAGACAAACATTGGATGAATTCCCATTAATTTTGATCCAGAGAGTAAACTCATTAAGAAGAAGTGCAGCGTAATTTAAATGTCTGACCACACTCAGCAACTTCTACTTAATTTGCGAATTATAGAGATTTCATGAAGCAGATTGTCAAGTCTGGAAGTTTTTTCTTTGAGCAATAAGTAAAATGAAAAACATTTAATGGTGGTGCAATGATTAGACACTTTAACAAGCTATTTTCCAGTAATCAGGAAGTTTATTATTAGATATAAACCTCCTTTGCAGCAAGAATCAGATTTCGCTATCTCATCATATTTCGAAACCTCTTTTTCTCCCCAGAGGTACTTATTACGTTACTGAAAGAGGCAATTATCGGAACGGTTGGCTCGTCGTCTATGTGCATCTACCTTTAATCAAGCTCCGATTCCTTTAAATCCGCAGAGTATATATAAAGGCAGAAAGAAGAAGACGAGCGGAAGTAAACTTGAGGAATCCCGGTGAGGAAGTAAAGGAGTAAGGGGCAGTCTATGAAAGAGGGTCGAGACAATAAAATCAAACGCAACTAATTCGTTTAATGGCCATGACCCACGTTATTTATTTAGAGGGTATCGACAAAGTGAGAGGTTGAGGCGGACCTGACGATCTACAGTCACGTGCGCACAAACACGATCAAGTCGATTTAATCAAAAGACTTTTTTTAGTTTTTTTCTAGTTCCTGCCTTTCTTTCCTTCCGCTTTTGCCTTACTCTCAGGTCCAACATGATCGTCGGTCCAGGAAAAAGCGTCTGGTTATATCCGCTATCGATTCACAGTTGTTTTGCTGTTTCACGTGCCGCCCACTCTCAATGCTTTCAAAAATCTCATAATATAAAACACTCTTATTTCCTGTGACAATCGTCAACCCAACACTTTCAATTTCATTATTTTGACCATATTTTCTAGATTCGTTTCTTTTTTCCTTTATTCATTTTTTTTTCTTATATTCATTTCAATTTCGATTAATTTCAATTTCAATTCATTTCAATTTCAATTCATTTCAATTTTAATTCATTTCTTTTCATGAAAGAATAGTCAGGTACTTTTGGAATATGAAGTAAATGTATTATTAAATAATTAATTCATTTTGAGTAAGGTGCTTTTGAACTCTGCGTCCGCAGCTGATTTTTATTGGAAGTAGTTTCTCGAATTTGAGCGAGAAATAGTTTCAACAATTTTTAAAAAGAAGATAATGTGTCGCGCTCCGAAAAGGGAGCTTAGAAGCAAATGATTACAGGTTATGTTTGATAGTTTTAACTTGATTATAAAGATTCGTTTATAATTCTTTACTAAAAAAGAAAATTTTTTATGAAATTTATGTATCAAGAAAAACTGTTTTCGACTACCAATGATTAAAAATAAGCTATAATTGTGTTAAAACTATCATCAAATATAACCTAGAATTTTTACCTTCTAAGGTTTTTTTTCGGAGCACGACACAAATCTTGTGTAAACCAAATTAAAAACAAATGAGTGCAGTATTTTTGTCTCTTTACTTTTATGAGATAATAGATTCTCGAAATGATTAATAATACTAATAATAATAATAAATAATAATAAACTAAAAAGGTCCTTTCTGCCAGGAGAGAAAAAAACTTCATAAAACGTTGAGTACAGACGATTCACAGAATAACTTTAATGTTGGACTCAAATATTAGATTCAATTTCCAAATGAAATTAATTTACAGTTAAAAAACTAAAATACAGTTTTATAAAAGTAAACTACAGTTTTATGTAAGTAAAATATGGTTTTATGAAAATAAAATACAGTTTTATGAAATAAAATACAGTTTTATGAAATAAAATACAGCTTTATGAAAGTAAAATACAATTTCATAAAAATAAAATTCAATAAATGAAAATTTTAAGCAAAATAAAATGGTTTTTACAATTCAAAAAATAAAAGACGGGGACTTAAGGAGGGAATTCAATGAACGAGAACTGAGTGAGCAAATACTTTCATTAAAAATAATTATCGTTAATCAATTTAAAGAGCATTCACGTTTGAATTTTCGAGGCTCGAATCGAAATATTCAGATGCATTGATGCAAGAATATGAAATAAAATTTTTTAAAGAGGGTCTGCTTTTCTTCACGTGATAAAGAACTGCAAGCAGGAGGATTTCAAGAAATGTCTGTAGAATATCTGTGGCAAGCATTTCATAGAAATTCTTTGAAAATTTTAAGAATTTCTCTCAAGATTGAGTCCAGATTCCGAAGCAGTCTATTAATATAATAAAATCTGCATAAATATCAATAAAACCTCTTCTCAAACCTTTTCTTTCCAATATTTTTATATTGTTTGTACTGGTTTTTTTGCTATTTCTATTTTAACATAAAATTGGATTTTCCTTATATCGTAACTCTGGCACGATATCGGATTATGTATTTTCATTTTAGTATACAATCAGATTATTATTTTAGTTTTAGTATAAAATAAGATTAATTAAGTTTTAGCGTAAAATTCAATTCACTTAACTTTGATTTAAAAGGGCCAAATGTTTTAGTTTTTGCATTAAATCCAGAGCTTTTAATTTTGATGTATAAAATCCAATCCTTTTAATTCTCAGATGAAATCCAATTTCATTTTTTTATATGAAATTATTTTAATATAAAAGTCAATTTCTTGTTATTTTAGCAATTTTGCTAGAAATGATCAATTGTGAAGCAAAATGTTGGTCAGTAACTTTAATTTAGACTTGTATTGCCACAGATTTAGATTTTCTTTTATGTCACAAGGTTTTTAATAGTAGACATTATTTTTTTTTGATTTATTTCTTTTACTAGAAGACTTTTTATAGTGAGAAAATAAATTATATATATAATAATAAATTAAATGCACTATAGTAAATTATAGTAGTATTGAAATTAATCGCAGTAGTATTGAAATTAATTGTAGTAGTTTTGAAATTAATTATGTAGTAGTATAGAAATTAATTATGTAGTAGTATAGAAAATAATTTTAGTAGTTTATAAATTAATTGTAGTAGTATAAACATTAATTGTAGTAGTATACAAATTAATTGTGGTAGTATAAATAACGAAATATGAAAAATAGAAAGCTAAGTGTTTATAGCTAATCTCGTTTTAAATGATAGTTTTAATAAAATAAAAAAGTAATTAAATTAAAAATCGAAAATGTATTTTCAAGAATAGAAGCGGAAGCACTTCTTATCAATAGACGCTATACAATAAAAAGAAATAAATGCAAACCTAATTATCGCGTAATTTATTTTTATTACCTTTTTCGAATTTTGAAATATCCTGTCACACAAATTAGTTTCTTGTTAACTTAATCAGTTTATTGACGCTATTTCCAAGTTTTCATGTATTGTTTTTAATGTTTCGATTAAATTCTGCTTGATTTAATTGCTATTTCGATATCAAATTCAATTACTTGCTAATTTAGTTTAAAATCTGTAAATCTTGCAAACCTTCAATCCTTTAATTTCTGAATCTTTCTATTCTTAAATTTTTAAGACTTGAATTGTTAAATTCTTTAATTTTTAATTCTTGAATTGTTAAATTCTATCACTTTTAATTCTTGAATTGTTAGATTCTTGAATTTTTAATTCTTAATACGTTCAATTCTCAATTTTTTTAGTCTTGGTTCGTTCAATCTTATATTTTGTTGTTAAAGGTTAAAATATTGTTTCTCTTGCATTTTTTATTCTTGATATGTAAAATTCTTGAATTTTTAATTCTTGATTCGTTCAACTGGTTCAACTGATTAAATTTTCTAATTATTGAATCGTTAAATATTCGCGAATCTTTCGATTCTATTAAATTTCTTAAATACATTGATTTTACCGTTTACTGTTACATACTTTGATCGACAATTTGAGTGTTAATTTTTTCGATTCAGAATTAATTAATAACCAATATTGATCGACAAATAATTAGATAGAACGAAACTGGTAATTTTTATCAACACTTATGAGGATGATTCATTCACACTACGTTTTACAATCGATAAAATATTTAAGGACCCATACATTGTTTTGCACTTACTGTTACAAAAACGTCGAATTTTAAATCAAATCGACTTTTGATTAAACTTATTTTCTTTGTCTTAAAAAAAATTTGTTT
>WNHD01002587.1:0-25089 GCA_011057455.1 Ganaspis sp. Gsp50 | reverse complement strand
GACTAGTTGGGCACGAATTTTTGTTAGAATTAAATATTAAACGGACATTATTAAATTTGTGAATCTGTAAAAATTAACGTAATTTTTACAATGTCACAATTTAATACAATGAAATTTAACAAGATTAAAAGAATTCAATTTATTCGAAAGAATAGAATTAAAGAAATAGAATTGAATTAAAATATAATTAATCATAACAAATCTGAATCCAAAAATTGGAATTAGTGTGATTAAATAAATGGAACTAGAGTTAATCCAACATATCTAAATTTAATTAAATGCAAAGAAACGGATCTCAATTTATTCAAATGAATGGACTTAAATTGAATTCGTTTAAAGAAATTAATTGAATAAGATGAATACAATGTAATTCATTCGGATGAATAGATTTAATGAAATAGAATTACATTTATTCCACAGTATAGAATTAAACAAAGAGAATTTAATTCAACTCTATTAAATATAAACAAACTGGATTCAAAAATTGAAATTACCTTATTCAGTTAAATGAAATTACATTTAAAACAAATAAAACTAAATTCAATTAAATAAGTAGAATTACATTTGGTTGGATTATCTTAATGAAAAACGAGATGAATAGAATTCAATTTATTCGAATGAATAAAGTAGAAATGAGTAAAGAATAATGAGTAAACAAATCGAATTTAATTTAATATAATTAGATAAAACCAGACTAAATTCAAAAATGGGAATTAATGTGATTACGAAAATGGAATTAGAATTAAATCAAACAGATGTAAATTTAATTAATTGCAAAGAAACGGAGCTCAATTCAATCTAATAAATAGATTTAATTTGAATTCGATTAACGAAATTAACTGAATAAAATGAATACAATGTAAGTCATTCGGATGAATAGATTTAATGAAATAGAATAGATTTATTCCAAATTATAAAATTAAACAAAGAGAATTTAATACAATTTGATTAATTATCAACAAACTGGATTCATAATTTGGAATTAATCTTATCAGTTGAATGGAATTACATTTAATACAATGAAATTTAACGAGATAAATAGAATTCAATTTATTCGAAAGAATTTAATTGAAGAGATAGAATTCAACTTAATATAATTAGATATAACCAAACTGAATTAAAGAATGGGAATTAATGTGATTAAATAAATGCGATTAGAGTTAAAACAAACAGAGCTATCTAAGTTTAATTAAATGCAAACAAACTGAACTCAATTTAATGAAATAAATAAATTTAAACTGAATTGGAATAAAGAAATTAATCGAACAAGATGAATACAATGTAATTCATTCGAATGAATAGATTTAATGAAATAGAATTACATTTATTCCACAGTATAAAATTAAACAAAGAGAATTTAATTCAACTTGAATAAATATAAACAAACTGGATTCAAAAATTGGAATTACCTTCTTCAGTTGAATGGAATTACAGTTAAAATAAATAAAAATAAATTCAATTAAATGAGTAGAATTACATTTGGTTGGATTAGCTTAATCAAATTTAACAAGAATAATAGAATTCAATTTATGCGAAAGAATAGAATTAAAGAAAGAGAATCCAATTAAATATAATTAATCATGACCAAACTGAATTTAAAAATGGTGAAAAGGCATTTGCAGGTAAATGAGTGTCCCTGAATGGTAGATTGTAAATGTGGGGTGCACTATAAACGCGTTGTTGCCATGTAAGGGCAAGGAAGATCCGAGGCAAAGGGTTTGGAATCGGAAGGTGTGTGTTTGTTGAAGGGAAAGTAGCCTATAAACGGCCCCCTTCTTTGATTGAATAGGCTCCATCTCGGAGTACTATGAATGAAGTATATTAGAGGTTGTCAGAATGGGTGGGTGAAACTAAATGATGGTTGCCAATTAAAAGAACTCAAATTACGGTGTCTGTTTCGAAAGAACTCATCTGTTTTGGAAATATTTATAACCTGAAATTCATGATATTTAATAATTATTTAAAATGATTTCTCCTTATTAATTTTAGATTTTATGTTTACAATTACAATCTCTGATATCTTGAAAACTATTGTAAAAAGTTGTTGTCAGTTCCTTAACATTCGTGAATTATTTATCACTGATTCAAAATTGCCTGTCAAATTATAAAAACTTCTTAATTTGAGATAGGGCTTTTCTAACTAGCCACCATAAGTTGGGTTCTTTCAATTAGCAACCATCGAAAATAAACGTCCTCATTGCTGAATGAGCTAGTTCACTCCGTAAAAAAAAGAGGTGCAACTAAGTGTGATAGGTGAGTCTTATGAACTATGAGTCACGAACCTTTTGACAAGGTTCTTTTCCTTTTGAATGTGAGGTACTCTGTAAAAGAATTATTCCCTTGAAAGGAATCGAATGTATGAAGGACACTCATGGATGCTGTACAAATGCTTGCCAAAAAAGAATTGATTCCGTTGTGCACTTCACAGGGAGTGATACGTCTGCTTGGGATTTTTCCAGCCTCTTGTAGAGAAGTCTGTAGGGCGGACTCAAGCCCGCCCTGCCGAGGATGTTGTGTAGAGCGGAGTGAGAGGCCAACCCCTTCGGGACCTTGAGCAGGTAGTGCGTATTGGATACGGATGTCGAAGTCCGTATTGGTTCGAGTGAGTCTAGAGCCGTCCGAGTATTCCGGGCTCAAGCTAAGCGCCTGTTGGAATCCCGGAGTTCCGGGGGTAGGCCCTTTCAATCCCTCGGGAATGTCAGGGTCTTTGGGTGTACTCATTTTCCTAACCTTGGGCGACCCACTCCCTTACGCACGATGCGCTGGTATCCTAGTTAAATGCCAGAAGAAAAAGGCAAAGAGGAAAACTGAAGTCACCAGGGTATCAGTGAAGGAAAAAGGGTCCTACGCTGATATCCTGAAGCAAATGAAGGCGGTTGTGAACCTCGCTGAAACAAAGACGGATGACCTGTCAATTTGGAAGACGATGAAGGACGATCGTCGTCAAGAAGGGTCAGGATCTCTCCAGTTTCAGCGGTGCCTTCACCGCCGCCCTCGCAAACAAAGCGGAAGTCACACCGGTGGTCGCAAAAAGATCTCTTGAAATTCGAGATCTGGATAAGGCCACCGTGGAGACGGAGGTAGAGGAAGGTTTCCGAAAGACACTGGACAATAAGGACCTAAAGGTGCCATGCCGCCTCTTCACCTTGAAAGCTGGAGGTAAGGTAGCAGTGCTTCAGTCACCTGGTGCGAATGCGGACGCTTTGCTGAAGGGTGGAAGGGTGAAGATCGGTTGGATCAACTGCAGGATGCAAGCAAGAGTGGAAGTGGACAGGTGCTTTAGGTGCCTGGCCTACGTCCACCTGAGGAGGAACTGCAGTTGCCCCGACAGGTCAACCGCTCCCTAGAAGTGTGGTGGCCTGAACCATCTGAAGAAGGAGTGCAAAGGTGAATTCTGCTGCGCTTCTTGTTTAGACAAAGGAATGAAGGAGCTAAACCACGCTCCAGGGTGCGGACTCTGCTCGGTTTACAGGGCAGAGCTTCAAAAGCTGAAGGGCAGGAACTAAGGTTCCTGCAAATCAACTTTGGGAGAGATAAAATTACCCAGAATCTCATGATGCAGACTGACAAACAGAGAGAAGCGGATATACTGATCTTTTCAGAAAAGTATAAGATGCCAGGATTCGCTGCTTGGTACCAGGATGCATCATGTAGAACAGGAATACAGGTGTGCAACCCGGATCTTGGCATCGTCAATTTTCTGAGAAACGACATCGATTTCGTTTGGGTAGAGGTGGCGGATGTACGTATTTACAGCTGCTACTTCTCCCCGAATGCTTCCATTGTTAATTTCGGGGCCGAACTACTATCTCTTGAGGAAAACATTATAGCTTTCGGCGGGCCTGTCCTCGTTGCGGGGAACTTTAGAAGTAAGTCCCCGGAATTGGGGGAGACTCGTTTAAGCAGGAGAGGTATTTTGGTTAGCGAGATGGTTACTAGAAATGACCTGATTGTAGTGAACCGGAGCCAGGAGTTCACATTCAGGCGATGTGAGTCGGGATCAATTCTGGACCTGACAATTGTATCACCTAGCCTGGCGCGAAACGTCAAGAAATGTAAGGTACTCGATGAGGTGATGGTGAGTGACCACCAGTATATAGAGTTTGTCATCTCGGAAAAGTTTTTGAGGGGCAGAGAACTACATAGAAGTAGTAAAAAAGTCTGCTCTTCATGGAAGGCCCAAAAACTTGACCAAGAAAAAGCAAGAAAGTACCTGGAAGAAGCCAAGCTTTTTTCCGAGCTTGGCTGGACAACGGCATCGAATTCTCTTGAAGAGACAGTGCGCGCGGCGAGGCGTGAGGTAATCACACTTTGCAAGCACTCCATACCTCGGAAGTGCAAAGCTTCTAGGAAGAACTTAATGTACTGCTTGAATGACCATCTGGACAGTTTAAGAAAAGAGTGTCATGCAGCAAGGCGGAGATGTACCCGTTTTAAGGGAGATACCTTGCTGAGGGAGCAGTGGAATACTGCTACAAATATTCTTAATCAGGCCATAAAAAGTAGTCAAAGAAACTGTTGGAAGAACCTAATTGATGAAACCGAAAACGACCTATGGGGTTCGCGAAATAATAAGGGCCTTATTCTCATACGTGGAACCATGGACGAGAGAGGACTATTCTTCGTGCCTAGTACAGAGCAAGGATCTTTTCACGCTCGAAAAACTTAAAATGGTGGGAAAAGGGTTAAAAAATGGCAAAGCGCCAGGAATGGATGGAATACCAAACGAGATCCTGAAAATGATGATCGAGGTAGATCCTGAAGTTATATTTAACCCTTTGAACGAATACCTACGAACAGGAAAGTTCTTCATGGGCTGGAAAAAGTAGAAGCTAGTACTTCCCAGAAAGGGAGACAAGGATACCGACATGGGAAAATCTCTGGGTGTTGTCGGAAGATTGCAGCAGTTAGTAAGGTGTGAACTGGCCTCGCTTGAGAGATCATGACGTGTTCGGGACAAAACCGAATGGAAGCGATCTCCTGTCAAAGCTTAGAGGACGGATGGAGTTATCTTCCCGTGAAGTTTAGAGCCAAGCAGGAAGTTCAGCGGGAAGGTATTTACTCCGAACTAGAGGAAGGTTTAGTGGTTATTCTCATGATCCTGAGCAAGTCCCACAGTATTCAGTGGGGTATGCCTCGGCATTCGTGTCATCTTTTTAACGCGAATTCCGTGTCATGCTTCCCGTTTCTGCGTAAATGAATTTGCCAAACCTCATTAAAAAAAAAAAAAATTCAAAAGTATAAAGTTAATCAAATAGAATTTAAAACAATTTGATTAAATATAAACAAACTGGATTCAAAAATTGGAAATAATTTCATCAGTTGAATGGAATTCCATTTAATACAAATACAACTAAATTTAATTAAATAGCTTATTCAAATTTGACGAGATAAATAGAATTCGATTTATTCGAAAAAATAGATTTAATCAAATAGAATTTAATTCAATTAAACACGAACAAACATAATTCAAAAATTCGATTAAATGTGATTAGATGAATGGAATTAGGGTTAAAACAGGCAGATATAAATTTAATTAAATAAGTAGAATTAAGTTTAATCATAACAATGAAATTAATTAAATATAGTTTAATTTATTCGAAAGTTTAGAATTAATGAAGAAGGGTTTAATTTATTTAAATTACAGGAAATCAAGAAATAAAATATATTGAAATAAAATTTACACAATTAATTTCAAATACTATTAAACCGTACTCAATTGAGTCAAATAAGTGGAGTTTAATTTAATTCAGCCAAATTAAATTAAATAAGATGAATTTTATTTATCTTATTCGAAAGATACAGTATTTAGCTTATTTAAAAAGAAAAATAACGAAACAAAATTGAATTCAATCAAATTTATACACTTAATTAAATTTAATAATTAAATACAAGGAATTGAAGTAAAATTAATCAAATAAGTGGAATTAAATTTGCTTCTCGAAATTAATTAATATGAATACAATATAATTATTTTAAACGATAAGAATGTATTTTATTCGAATTAATAGAATTAAATAAATAGAATTGAATTAAATACATTAATTTACATAACGAAATTTTATTTAAGTAGAAAGAACCGTAATTCAATAATTAGAATTAGTGTTAATAGTTGAATGGACTTAATTCACAAAAGTGAATCGAATTAGATAAGTATAGTTACAGTCAATTGAATTAATTTTCATTGGTCTGTTTTACAGTTGATTTTATTTGAAAATTGAATTAAATGTAATTACATAAATACAGGAGAAAATAATTGAAATTAAGCAAAATGATATATACAATTAGTTCTCGTTTTATTGAATTGAGTAATACGAATTACACATAAACAGTATTAATTAAATAAGTCGATTTAAATCAAATGTAATTGATAGAGATAATTTAATTAGATAAATGTGATAATTAGATTCAAATAATTTTAATTAGGCAAATGGAAATGGATGTAATTAAATGAATAAAATTACATTTAATTAAGTACCTAAATATAAAATTTCTCATTTTATTAAGTTCAATTTTGTTTAGCTGCCTAAATAAATGTAATTAAAATTGTATAAATTAATAATACCAATTAAATTTCATTTGGTAAATGAAATGTAATTTAATAGCTGAAGTTGTATTCAACCAAATAAACAAATTTAAATTAAATACAGTGGAACCTATCATATCCGAAACCATCATATCTGAACAAGTGTTCTGTGATTGATTTATGACTTAAAAATTAACAAATGAAACAAATTGTACAAAAATATGATGTATCTGATTGGCTACCCATCATATCCGAAAATCCCCCATATAGTTCGGATATGACAGGTTCTACTGTAATTAGAATTAGATTTAATTAAAGAGATGAAATCAATTATCTTAAAGTTAATATAACTTTTAATAGATTTTTTAATGTTTAGATTGAATTTAATTCAAACAACATTTAAATATGTTATAAATATCTATACCTCTAACTAAAAATACTTATAGATACTTCATTACAACCTTTTTCACACAAGTCGGAAATTGTTTTCATTACAAGAAAATTCGTTAAGTGGATTGCTCTCCACTACATTGTTTTCCCTAATTTCCACGTTTTCAGAAGCCATTCGTCTCTGATTTCTGAAAGATTTGAAACCAGGCAACCAGTCCAATAGTTTCCACCATTTTTTTGAAGAGCCACGTGTCACTTTAACAGAAGTTTTAAGTTTCACCGGGAACTCTAGCTCGAACATTTTATCACGAACAAAAATATTTTCCCGACACTTTTTATTTTTGAAATTTTCACAGTATTGTGCGTTGGAAATTGGCACAAAATTAACTGATTGGTTAGGTGAATTCGCAATCATGAGACTCGAGTCACTTGCGCCAATTTCAATAGTGCTCTTGCTTGATTGCTTTCTGGGCACTGATTCCTTGACATTTCTTGCAGAAAATGACGGCACCCTTCGAGGACTTTCATCTCGAGTTGAATTTCCAGAATATTCCGTGCTCTCCTGGAATTATAATTACAAAACATTCTTATTTTTTGATCTAGAAGAGAGGTTTATATATTTAAAAGAATTTTGTTATTAATCACAGCACTGGAAGTGTTCAAAATATTCTCTGAAAAGACGTTTATTAAATATTGAAACAGAAAGTTGAAAATTTTTGAAGAAATGGTAGCAAGTGTGAAGTGCTGCCAAGCGGAGAGTGATGCTCGTCTGAGAAAACCCTGGTCTTTTATACCTGTTGACGCAGAGCGTGCAGTACGCGAGTGGGGGAACGTGTGCTGATTGGCGCAACGTCAATCGCTGCGCCGGCGTCACTCGTACACTTACCAGTCCCTTCTCCCATCCACTTGTCATCAACAAAAACTACCAAAATCGCCCTCTTCCAAAAAGTTAAAATTAAATCATTATTTTACTATTATATATCTGGGCTTCTTTTCTTTGGAATCATGATTTTGATGAAGGAATGTCGAGAAGATTAAGGATTTGTCTACAAATCACAGGGTTAAGGAGAGGTCTTATGTTTTAAAAAGTTTTTAAACAGAAGACTAAAAATTGTTTACCTGCACTGTTGCACCCGTTCCATTTTGTCCAATCGCTTTTGAGATAATAGTGCCTGGAGTTTTTTGTTGTGATCGAGACAAGCTAGAGTAGGATCGCTGCTCTCTTTGAATATTAAAGCGTCTAAATTTGCAACCCCTTGCTAGTGTTTCCTGCAACATCAATAAAAGAAATTTTGGTTCCAATATTTTAATTTTTTATTTTCAATTGCTAAGTGGGCGAAGATGCACGAAATGTATGCAAATGATATTTAACATGCAAATAACAATAAAAGTGAAATTAGCGACTGTTGAGGATAGTAAAAATAATTTTCTAATATTACAATATTCAATTTGATAATCAATGTAGAAAATGAGAAAATATTGACTTCAATCGCACGGTCTCTGTCAAAGTAGAGGGGAAGACACTCCCACAAATCGTTCCATCCAATTGCATAAAATAACAGACCAATGAGCGCACCTTGGCAAGTATAAGAGCAATACCATTGCGGGACCGTTAGCAGAATCTTTAGAGTATTGATACTTTCAGGAGTCAGAATAGAACCGCTAAAAATTATTTTTTAATTAATAGAGCAAAACCAGGAGAAAATTTAAATACTCCGTGAAAAACGTTTTAAGTTCTGATTTTGTCTGCAATAAATTTTTGAATTTATTTATGCCTTTAAAAAAGAAATTAAAAAACAAAAATGTTCTATTGGCATCTAGAACTACAGCAATAATTGAAATTCATCTAAATATGTGAAAAGAAACAATTGCAGACTTTTGTGAAGGCTGGTTTTATTACAAAACTTTCTTAAAGTACGCAATTAATAAAAAGCAATCTCTTTGTTTCAAAGAAAGAAAAAATACTTCTAACAGGTTCTTTTCTCTTCGACAACTACGCAAAAGAAGTATAAACTTCGTCCCTCCAAAAACTTGATGAACAATTTTTTTCTCGTTAAGGTAAACTCCATTCCAATTGTACTCAATTTATATTTAATCATCTGACTCAGTATTATTTCTGAGACGCATCCGATGCTCATTTTATCAAAATGATATAATAATTTCATCCACGGAGCGCCAGAATTGCAGACTCAAGATGAATATTTTTTTAATTAATTCTCTTTTCTTCATGACTCGAATTTTATTCTATTATTTAAATAAAAGGTGAGTGTGAAATATTTCTAAAAAGCAATTGTGAAATATTTCTAAAAAGTAATTGTGAAATATTTCTAAAAAGTAATTGTGAAATATTTCTAAAAAGTAATTATGAAATAATTCTAAAAAATAAATGTGAAATAGTTCTAAAATTTAATTATGAAATTTACGAGTAGAATCATTCTGGAACTTGTAAACAATCGGAGGAACTTACCTGGGGAATATTATTTAAATTCACGTGTAGAATATGTTTGGAATATATATTCTCAGACTTGTGGGCATTTTTCTTCTCCCAGAAATCTTCCTGGAATGCATTTTTAAGATTCTTGGAATCTTTTGTATTACTTTTGCAAATGATCAAATGAAGATAAGAGAGAAAGTAGAACGAAATTTCGTCATTTAGAAAAGTTATAAACAATTTTAAATAACTAAATAAAAGACTGGATTTATAAAAAGAACTGCAACTGTTAAAAAATATTCCATAAACTATGCAGCTTTATTGTGCACTCAATTTTCCTTTCATAGCTTAGCGCAAGAGTTTCCTTTCCTCCACCACAAAGCAGTCTGGAGGCGGAACCAGAATCCGCTCAGGGTGGGGGTCACTTTGAGGCGCGCTATTCGTCGACTAAAATAAGATTTCTTTTTAATTACACTTTCTCGGACCTGGAGGGGTAATAATTATTTTAAAATACGTCCTGCATCTACCATCGAATCAAGCTACATAATTTATGGAATCTTTGAATTAGTAATTCTAATCTTGCGTTGAAAAATCGACAAAATGTGAAGACCTATCTCGAGAGTTATTAAACACGACCATTTTCAAATACAGAATAAAAAAGCAGAATTTGACGCTAAATACTTTTAACGAGCAGTTCTTAAAAGCTTAACGTCATTCTACAAAAATTTCTGGTATTGTAAATACTTAACTTCCTAACTAAAAAGCAAGACATCTTTTAAAAGCTTTTAAAATCTAAAACCTCTTGAAATATAAATTTCAGATATTCTTTTGGACGTTGAATGAATAGAAACATTTGCGTTTAAGCATTCCAATTATTTTTTCGCTTCGTATTTACAAAAGTACAAGGACATGCAGAGGAAGAAATAAAGGATAATGAGACGAAAGCTGCATAAAAGAAAATGTTTTCAAAGAAATTTTTCCAAATATCTTACCATGAATGCTTCACGAAATTTGTGAGACATAATGTTGTATAGGATTGGGTTGATTGTTGTTGATACGTAGTATAGGACTCCAGACAGATAAGTGAAAAGAAGGTAGAGAAACTCCTCCATCGGTCCTTTGGAACTGACATGATCCTCCGAGTTCGTACCATAAATTGCAATTAACCTTTGAACGTGAAATGGCGCCCAACAAATGAAAAATGCAACGACCACCGCAACTGTAATGAAATATTTTTTATTTTTGAAACCTCCAATCAGTTTTGATTTTTATTCTATTTTAGTTATTTCATAATATTTTAACATGTGGTGTTGGGTATTATAAAATAAAAACACTTAAACACTAACATAAACAGAAAAATAATATAATAATAAAAAATGCTTCTCTATGAGGGGGCAAAAAAATATATATAGTAATGAAAAAAAGATATAAAAATAATATAAAACCACTGACTTTATTTTAAAAGACAGAAATTAAAAGAAATTCTCAGAGTGGGAGAAACTGTAGGAAAAGTTGTCTCGTATATTTGTGGCGTCGGCGCAGAGGTCTGATCAGCGTTGCGCCAATCAACGCGCGCTCCCCCACCAGCGCACTGCACGCTCTGCGTCGACAGGTATAAAAGCAGGGTTCCCTCCCACGAGAGTCACTCTTTTCTCAGCATTCTTCCCGCTATTATCCATCTGTTTAATTCAATGTTCTACTTTTTCGACTCTTATTTAATTTTTTTCAATTTTTAACACAATGTACAATGATTTCTTATTCAGTCAAGATATAAAATATCTCCAATAATTAAAGTTCAATAAAAGTCCTAAAGAAATCTCATTCCAATCAAGTTTTTAAAAACTTTTATAGGCTATTTCAAACCGGTTTTAAAATTTCTAGATTCCTTTTATTTTCATTTATTATTCATCCACTGCAATTTATTATTCGAACGTATTTAAATTGTTTCAAAAGCAGTAAAATTACAAAATTATTTACGATACGAAAAATTCTAACACGAATGCAAAAAAATAGAGAATTAGTAAATTCAGATAATTAATTTCTTTTTTTAATATTTGATAGTGAGTGATGTATCTGACCGTGTCGTGTGATTAAAGACAATTAATATTTTCATTTTGACGTTGATTTTACCAAAAAGCTCGACCTCGGAATATTCTTTGATTGTATTTACTATCGACTTCAACTTGTTTCACTTAATTGAATGAAAGGTTAATTACTGCGGAAAAGTTTTGCGTATAATATAATGAAAACGTACGAATTTGTTCAAAAATACGTTTCTCATATTATTGGAAAAACACAAACAATTTTAATTTGTGTTTTCTCATTGATTGGAAAATATTTTCCTTTCTCTAAAATATCCATTAAATTTTGAACTTTGATGAAATATGTTTTTTGTTTATTAAATACATTTATTTGAATTGGTTTTATTTTATTTCAGCTTCATTTTGTTTTTCGTTCTTTATTTACAATCATCAGATTAAATTAAATAACGAATAAATATGTTTTCGTATTTGTCTGCGATGAAAAAAAAAACAATAAATTCTTATTGTGCAGAAATTAAATGCGGAAGGTTTGGTATTTTATTTTTTGCTAATTAACTCGTTTAGATTAACTCATCACAGTAAAAAAAATATAAAATATGACACTTTCGGCGCATAATTAGGTAAACTGAACCCTGTTTCTTTTAGATGTCGTAATGTGAGAAAATATTAAAGTTCAGAACGGAAAGTATTTCAACAGTAAAATAAGTAAATTGATCACCAAGGAAGGAAGTAAAAAATTTACAAAATGTGCATGATTTCGAATCAGAAATTAAATAAAATGTAAATGATATTTTTTATTTCATAACTTGCAGAACACTAAATCAAATCTCGCAAAATATTTAAGAAATCTTTATTGTAATATTTATTATCCTAGGAACTAAAAATGATAAAAAATGAAATTCTAAAAAATTAGGAAACTGCTTCAATAAATAACAAATAATTTGCAGTTTTTGATATTAATAAAATAATAATAGTAATAATAATAATAATAACAATAATGATAACTATTTAAAATACTATCATTAAATTTCCAAACAATGGAAAATTTTCAATGTCGGCAAAAATATTTGCTAATTAATTTTCCGGCTCATTGTAATTAACCTCTCGTTATTTTTTGAGAACTTTTCGAATTTTTTTCTACTGGAATTTCCAATAAATACAAGAAAAACTTAACTCAATGATAGATCATGCAGAATCATTTTCTATGAATCAATAATAACGATTAATTTACTTTTAACAAAAAATTAATTTCAATTTTTAATGTTAATGCTCAATAAGGAAACTTTTATTTGCCATTTAAAATTAAAACTTTGTATACTATAAAGTGAAGTCAAGTTTTTAATTAAGAGAAAAAATGTAATGAAATTCAATTCATATTCTTAAAAAAATTGTAAACTTTTAAATTGTTTAAAACTTTAATTCTTACTACTTTAATTTTAAAAACACTTATTTTTAATATCTAATTTTTTAAAAACTGCAGTGATTAATTTTCGTACCACAAAAAAATTATCGTTCATAAAAAAAAGAAAGAAAAAATTATGTTAACAAAAAATCGAATCAGTATTCAAATTCAAATTCTAAACATTTAAATTCAAATTGTAAACATTCAAATTCTAAACATAATAGTCAATTATTCTATAATTATGTTTAATTTTTGAAAAATTTCAAAGTTTTATTTTTAGTTACATTTTGATTGCAATGAAGATTTTTATATGTTATGTGAAATTTAAAAATGGGAGTGATTGAATAATTGGAGTAATTTTGTAAAATTCAAGGCAGTGGGTAAATAAAGTTGTTATTTCGGTTATTATGTGAAAATATAAAAGAAGACTCCTGAGGGGTTTTACATTTCTGACTTGCTGGAAAGATTTTAATACTCAGGTAGATTGGAATCTTCAAAGTGGAGCAAAAAAATGTGGAATTCCGGTTAACTGCGTTCTTCACGCAAGAAATAAGGCATTTGGTCTATATATTTGACTCATTATAGATGCACAGATTGTATTGTGCCCAGGTCTATCAAAAATAAGAAAATGATTAAAGAAAGCGTAGAAAAATTATTATCAAATATTTAAAATTAAATAAATGCATTTAATTGACGAAATTAGATTTCAAAAATAATATTCTACCTTAAATTTCAGAAATAATAGAAATAAATTATAAATTAAAATTATTAAAAATATGATAGCATCAAGGCAATAATTTAATTCTCAATAATGTTGACTAGTCGAATCTTATTTTTTCTTTCTTCTTTTGTTTCTTTTTCTTTTATTCCTTGCCTCTTTATTTCTCCTTTTCCTTTTTCCCTATTTGTCTTTCTATTTCTTGTGCTTGTTTTTGTTCTTGATCTTAGTCTTGTTCTTGATCTTATTCTTGCTCTTGTTTTTGTTCTTGATCTTGTTCTTGTCATAGCCTTTGTTTTGTTCTTCTCGTTCTTGTTCTTGTATTTGATCTCGTTCTGATTTTCTTCTTGTTCTTCTTGTTCTCTTTTACGTTCTAGTTATCGTTCACGTTATTGTTCTCCTATTTCCTGATCTTGATCTTGTTTTTATTCCAATTCTCATTCTGATTATTGTTCTACTTTTTACTATTTTCTAGTTCTTGTTCTCCTTCATCTCTTGCTTGTTCTTGTTCTCGTTCCTGTTCTTGTTTTTGTTCTTACTCTTGCTCTTGTTCCTGTTCTTGCTCTTGTCCCTGTTTCTCTTCTTGTCCCTGTTCTTGTTCTTGTTCTCGTTCTTGTTCTTGTTTTTGTTCTTGCTCTTGTTCCTGTTCTTGTTCCTGTTCTTGCTCTTGTTCCTGTTCTTGTTCTTGTTCTTGTTCTTGTTCTTGTTCTTCTTCTTGTTCTTGTTCCTGTTCTTGTCCTTGTTTCTGTTCTTGTTCCTGTTCTTGTTCTTGCTCTTGTCCCTGTTTCTCTTCTTGTCCCTGTTCTTGTTCTTGTTCTCGTTCTTGTTTTTGTTTTTGTTTTTGTTCTTGCTCTTGTTCCTGTTTCTCTTCTTGTCCCTGTTCTTGTTCTTGTTCTCGTTCTTGTTTGTTCTTGTTCTTGTTCTTGTTCTTGTTCTTGTTCTTGTTCTTGTTCTTGTTCTTGTTCTTGTTCTTGTTCTTGTTCTTGCTCTTGTCCCTGTTTCTCTTCTTGTCCCTGTTTCTGTTCTTGTTCTTGTTCATCTTGTCCTTGTTCTTGTTCTTGTCCTTGTTTCTGTTCTTGTTCTTATTCTTGTTCTTGTTCTTATTCTTATTCTTGTTCTTGTTCTTATTCTTATTCTTGTTCTTGTTCTTGTTCTTGTTCTTGTTCTTGTTCTTGTTCTTGTTCTTGTTCTTGTTCTTCTTGTTCTTCTTGCTCTTTCTTCATCAATTTTTAAAATTGTCCATAAATCAACCTCTCGTTTTTTAAAAGTCTACTGAAATTCGCTATAAAATCATTTTTTACAATTATCTCCGTTTTAAGGATCATAAAAGCTGCTGAATTTCCAACATTGACTGAAAATTGTGTTTGCATCTTGTTTGAAGGTGATTAATGAGTTTAAGTCTCCTCGTCAACTGAATATTGAGCATATCTAACGTGAAAATTACGTAAAATGCGAATCAATACAATGCGCTGACATAAAGTTGAAAATTTATTCCCTCTTTTCATCGACAAATCGAAAATAATTTCGTATATTTCAATGGAAACTGAATCTTTTGTTATTAAATCCACGTGAAAATTGCACTTTAAAATTGTGATTTATACAATTTGGAGATTATGGAAAGAAAAAACTCTCTCTTTGTTAATTTTCAAAAAATAAACAAATTCAATTTTCATATCGAGAAAATCACTTTGCGTAGCTAGCATTTATTGGAGAATTTACACAGCTCAAGTAATATTTTTATAATTACAATTGTTTTCTACTTTAATAGTGCATATATCTAAACGATGAGAAAAATTCCTCGCAATGTTACTATTTTACTTTTTTGAAAATCAACGAGAGTGATAAATGAATGTCCACTACATGTTTCGGAATGCAGTTGAGATTTTTTTGAAGCATTTAATCAAAGCAGAAACTAACACAAAATAAGTGAAGAGCATTCGTTTTTATCCAATAAATTTAAAAAGAAACGTTATTACATTTGGAAATACGACTTTAATTTAAATCCAGAAAATAATTAAAACCAGTTTAAATGGACTTTCTTCCATTATGAGAAACTATTTCTCTAAAGAATCTTTTCTTTAATTATACACTACAGTATCATTTTCAAAGAAATTTTTTTTAATTGCAAAAAAATCTTATTAGAAGTACCTTTGAATTAAACATAAATTAAATAATTTTAAACCATTATTCTAATTTAAAAAAAACGAGTAATTAAGTAAAGAGTTTTTCTTTTAATTATCGGACCTTCCAGGAATCAATTATTTAATTGGATCAAGTAAAGAGATCCCTAGGTGAAATAATTGATTGAAGGTCGATAACTATACTGATAAAAGAAAGTCACCGATTAAGATTATATCAATGTACAATAAAAGTGTTGTTAATCTTTTTAAAACAGCATTTTTCCTACAATATTTTCAAGCTTTTATAAAATAATTACTCGAGAATAAAAATACTTAAATAGAGAAGAGTCAAAGCATTGAAATAAAAAATATCATAAGTAATCTGATATGGGAGATAAATTTGGTAGCAAATAAACCAAAAAATATAGAATTAAAAAATAAACGAAAATGACGAATGGAGAGAAATGAAACGAAAGTGTCTGTCTATTCTTCAAAAAAAGAGAAACACATCAACACTAAAGCAAATTGCAACGTTGCCATATCAAAAAGAGACCCGACTCTAAAAAATTGCGACGTTGCCATTATCGATATGCGCATATCAATAAATTTGAAACATTTCCCTTTTTCAAAAATTGCAACGTTGCGTATCAATAAATTATGTTCGCCCCGATCTTTTAAAATTGCGACATTGACATGTTAAGAAATTGAAAACCATGCTCCTTTTTAAAAATTGCAATGTTGCCGCATCAATCAACTTTAACCCCTCGTTTCCGAAAATTGCGACGTTGATATTTCAATGAAAATTAATTCCACTTGCAGCAAACTTACGATGTTGTTATGCGAATCATTTTTTTCAAATTATAACGTTGCCATATTAACAAAGTTTGGATCCCCTTACCTAGAAATTGCAACGTTGCTACATCTACAAGTTTGAATTTTTATTTTCTAGACAATTGCAACGTTGCTAAATCAACCAAATGTTTTTGAAAATTACGATTTTGCTATGTCGACAAAAATTAATCATCGCTCCTCTAAAATTGCGGCGTTGTCATATCAAAAAAATTCAACCTTTACTTCTAAAAAAAACTTACGGCGTTGCCATATCAAAAAATTGAATACCTTCTAAAAACTTGCAGCGTTGCCATATCAAGAGATCTTAACCTCTAATTTTTTAAAAAAATTGCAGCGTTGCCATACCAAAGATTTAAAACTACTTCTTTAAAAATTGCGACGTTGCCACATTAGTGATAAAATGAATTCGTAGAATGTTCTTCACGTATTTATTTATTCATTTAAATACGCCCACTGCTCAAAAATGGCGATGACTGATTGATGACACAAATGATTTATAAATAATAAAATTCACCCTTTGCAGAATATAAATATAATTTTTTAATGACTGTTTCGCAAATAAAGAAAGAATATACATAAGCATAAAAAAGGAGCACAAAAAATTGGAAAAGTAAATAAAAATGTTTTATATAATTTGAATTTCAAAGTGTGAATTTTTTTTGAGACTGGGATGTGATTAACTTGATCAAAGAATGATTCAATGATTCATTCTGAGAATGTGTCATTATTATCCAACTAATCAATTAATTTTAACTCAGTTGTTCTTATCAAGTTAATAGGGCTCTTCTGCTCGTAATTGAGTTTTATTGCAATTAATTAGAAAGCTTCTTAATAAGAAAGTGGATGAAAAGTGAGTAAAGAATTTGTCATTATTAATCTAATGAACATTTTATGCTGGTCAAATTATTCTTCAGTCACAGTATCAAAGCGAAAAAGAAATAAGGCCGTAAAATATACTAGTTCGCAATAAAAATTTGTCCTCCAATATCATGAGAATTTATATCAATATCTACGTGTATATGATGGCGCCAGGACGCACATTTCGCGGACTAATTCACATCAATAAAAGTGATCTACAATCAGCATTTTATTCAAACATGTCACATGGCCCTGAAACTTTAATCTTCTTCTTATTTGTTTAAAAAAAAAAACATTCAATTTTTTTTTACGAAAATTGTCAATCGATTGTTTATATTAATTACAATATGTTGATTGTTTTATTATTTTTTTTAATTAACATTCTTTTCGTATATTTAATTTTTTATGAAATTCATTTTTTGATCAATGTTTTTTCCTTTCTTTTTGTAAATGATCTTTTTGTTCTTTCTTTTAATTTTTTAAAACTTTCTTCAAAGGGATTTTACGGAAAGAGATGGTTTTATTTTTTTTTAATAAAATAAAAAAAGGGCGGGAAAATCTTGTTTGCGTAGGGCGCCAACTTTCTTTGAGTCGGTACCATGTGTGATACTCAGCGCTGAACGCAAGAGGGTACTAAAGTGGTCTTTATTTCCCTAGAGTAATAAACTGTTCGTTATAACACGATAAAAACGATTCAGCGATAAATCAAAGAAAGTTCTATCACTATAATTTACATCTGATCATATAATTCTTCTTTTTACAAAAAAAATTTCCAGATGGAGTAGAAAAACGATGATTTTAAATTTTGCATTTTTCTGTTTATTAAAAAAGAAAATTTTATCCTGATGCGCTGAGTTATGGCTTCTAAAAATAGCGTCTAAGGGTGGCGAGGTTTATACTTGGTCCTTGTTGAGAGATTTTAGGTATTAAAACTTTTGGGTTCAAGACTTCTAACCAGAGAATATTCTACCAGAGAATAATTTATCGGCATATCTTTACTTTCATGTCGATAGAATTTACCACTTATTATTTTTTAATTTATTTTATTTATCATTTATTAATTAATTTTCTTTATTATTTAGCAATGTACTTATTATTTATTTATTTCACAACGTGAATTTTAAATTTTTTCTTTGAGAATCACGAGGTATCTTTTTCGGCTAACCTTGAACTGTGAACTCGATTTAAAAGAATGGAAGTTTTTGGTCAGATTCGTAGCCAGCAAAATGTATAAAGAAGCATTTACATATAAGAATTGACGATGAACTCTTTTCACAGAAAGTTCCGAAACAATGGAAATTTATCAATTTTATTTATCAATGGAATATATCAATTTCTTTATTTACATCCTAAGTGAATAAAAATATTAATAAAGTTATTGAAAATAATTAATAAACAATAATATTAATGGCAAAAATAAATATTAATTAATAAAACGAATTTATCAACTAAACTTTAATAACATCGAATAATTATTTATTTACATTATTTTTAATATTTTCTTTCTACAGAAGCTTGTAGTTGAGACGTATAAAAATTTACATAAATAAAGGAAACAATTTTTTATAAAAAGTATAATATATTACAAAATCATATCATATTATTATTCATTAAGTTTGTATTCTTTCAGGTTCATCGGCACAAGTCCATTCAAAAAGATTGAAAGATTAAAAAGGAATAAAAACTAAAGAAATGAGTCGTTGGATTCAAAACCTCGACAGGTTTTATGAATATTAATTTTTTTTTTTTTAAAAAAAAAAGGAGATACCAACGATTTTCTCACAAGTTATTTAATATCTAAGGCAATAATTTTATTATTCAAAATTAGTTATTGGAATTATATTATTATGTTATTATTTTTTTGTTATTATTTTTTTATGTTATTATTTTTTTGTTATTATTTTTTTATGTTATTATTTTATTATGTTATTATTTTTTTATTATGTTATTATTTTTTATTAATTTTTTATTATGTTATTATTTTATTATTTTATTATGCTATTATTATTTTATTATTTCATTCATTTGAATTCTATTTATTTAAATTAATTTTCGAATTATATCTACAATTGTAATTTTTCGGATTCAATGAACAATTTTCTGGATTTATCATTTTTCATCTCAACTTTTGCATGTCATTTTGACTTTTTTCCAAACTTTTTTTTAGTCCTTTGAATCATTATCTAGATATTCGTAGACTTGATGATCATGACATGAATACTTGACTTTGTGTCTCTTAAGAATAATTATCTGACAGTGGAATAATTTTATACTTTACATGAAAATATTATTTCGTATACTAATGCACATTTTTTTACATTTTTCCACAAACAATGCCGAACAATATAAATGCAAAAATCCCATTAACTTTTCCATATCCTTCTTGTCTCGAAAAAGATTTCTTTTTTAAAACAAAGTGAAAAATCGAGAAAACATAAGCATTTTTCTGTATACACGAGGATTTATATTTTTTTAAAGAAAGAAAACAATCTGACAAATTCAGTTGCGAATTTTTACTTTGCAAAAGAAAGCTAGTCACGTTCAAAATCTTTTATCATGAACAAAATGTATATAAAAAAATGTATACAAAATTTTGCATAAAAATGAGGGTACGAAAAAATCCTTTTAAATCTAACGTAAAACAAACATTTTTTCGAAAAAGAAAACAAATTTAATTTTTTATTTTATTCATTTTTTTAATTTTATTATTTTAATTTTACTATTTTAATTTTACTGTCTTAATTTTACTATTTTATTATTTTCAATTTTTTATTATTTTTATTTATAAATTTATTATTTTTATTTATAAATTTATTATTTTTATTCATAAATATAATTTGTTTTAAGTACTAGTTTCTTTATTTATGGTTAGTTTGATATAAATTCCTCGCAAGTTTTCATTTTATTACAAATTTTGCAAAACTCACCTGTATTGTTAGAGAACAATATTTATCGAACTAAAAACCATAGCAACTTGATTGAACAATGCCACAATAGAGGACTTAAAACAGGTATTCTATAAAATTATATAATACAATTTCAATTCTTTTTATCCATTCCAAGTTCTTTCAAAAAAGGAAAGTGAGGAAAAATCGAGGAATTTATTTACATTTCTACGCTCCAATAATAAAAAGAAGTTCTCGATTTTCCAAAGTCAATTTACTTCCTTTTATCAAGGCAGAAGAAAATTAATACTTTGTAAATAATTTATACAAGATAATAAAAACAATAATCAGCGATAAAACTACCCCACATTGGTTTCTTATTTTTTACTCTACTTTTACATTTTTTTTATTTTACTCTTGGATTTGTTATTTCCTTTCTTTTCATTTCGTAAAAAAATACTGCAACAAAAAAAACAGTCACTACTGGCATCAGGTAATAAGAAAAGCAATAAAAAAGAGCTCTAAAACGACTGCGCTTGCGTTGTATATGACACAAATAACTGCGCATGCGTTCTATATAAAAAAGCGACCGCGCAAGCGCTGTGTTGAAGATGATGCAACTGCGAGTGCGTTTTTATATAAAAGAATAACTGCGCAAGCGCTGAATGATAGAGAAAGTGACAGCGCATGCGCTCTGTAGTAGAAAACAAGTACTGTGTTCTCTCTTGACAGAAAAAGTAATTGCGCCTGCGCTCTTCGCGAATAACTATCATTTTTCTTTCTCAAAGGAGCAAAAGTAATTGCCACGTGACTAGAACTATTCAATTTTTTGTTTACCTGTGCCTTATTACTTCCTTCAAGAAGAAAGTGTCCTACGACAATGAATACATTGTCTAAACATATTTAATAAAATCAAGATGACTTTGACAGAGATATTGAATGGAAAAACGTGAGTTTGGTAATCCACAAGTCGAGAAGATTGAGTTTCTTTTTAATACAAATTATCCAATTTCAAAAAGCAACGTGATAGTAAATAAAATTTCCCTTTCATTTTACGAAAATGTCGTCCATTTATCATGCCAAAAATACAATAAGACACCAGGTGCAAAAAAGCACAAAATTCAGTTTGTTCCACAAATTATTATATATCCTAATCCAGAAGACATTTTTAAGAACGTTATTAAACCATCTTTTATAAGCAAAAATTTTATTGTATAATTATAAAAATTATATCATTATAAGAATTATATCATTATAAGAATTATATGACTAGAAAAATTATATCATTGTAAATATCATTATAAAAATTATACCATTATAAAAATTATATTTCTATAAAAATTATGTAATCACAAAAATTGTACAATCATTAAAAAATGTATTTAATAATTGTGGATAGTTTTTATAATTTTTTTTCAAAAGGCCTCGAAACGAGCGTAGTTCGTCACATTTTCGTTTCTCGAAATTAGTTGTATGCATACAAATTTTTTTTGGGAAGGTTCATCTGCCAGTGTTAATGAATGGAAGATTGCGTAAATAATGGTTATAAAATTTATAAATTATCGCACATAGCATGTCTAGATAAAATGACGTTTGTTTAAACTGTTACCCAAAAATTCGCAGATTCGTGAAAACATATTTCTTTAGCTAATAAATTGTCAACAGTTAACTTTGTGTAAATTCAATCAAAAATGCTTTTAAAATTTTAACATGCAGTTTCTATATTTCCTGGAAGGATTGAAATTATTATTAGAGACATTAGATCTTCACAAAAAAAAAATTATCACTTTGTTAAACTCGAAAATTTTCATAAAAATACTATATTAGTTTTTAAACACTAAAAATATGGTTTAATCAAAAAGTGTTGAATCTCAGAAAATTAAAGAAAGCTGTTCAAGTATGAATGATCGATCGCCAATCGTTGCGCGCTCATCGAATTCATAAATAATTATAAAATTTTTTCCTCAATGATTGATCGACTTTCGTTTTTTTTCCCTATTCCTCTAGAAAAATACCAGCAGTGCTAATAGTATTTTCTCAATTACATAGATTTGGATAAAATTTATACCAGTTATACAAATATTTAAAAAAGAAAAAAAATATGGATAAGAATCAAAAACATGCAATTTTTGAAAAAGTAAATAACATTTTTGAAAAAGCATCAATAAAATATTAATTAATGCTAAGGAATAAAGTAACAAACCAACTTTATAAGTTC
The DNA here is from genome assembly GCA_011057455.1 of Ganaspis sp. Gsp50. Taxonomy (NCBI): domain Eukaryota; kingdom Metazoa; phylum Arthropoda; class Insecta; order Hymenoptera; family Figitidae; genus Ganaspis; species Ganaspis sp. Gsp50. Next base: position 2,647 of record WNHD01002587.1, on the reverse strand, counting down.
TAAACTTTTAATTGATTTACAATATGTAAATTAAATTTTAACAAATTGATGAATTGAGCTTGTGGTTTTTTCAAAGTTCAAGGATCAAATATATCAATTGCTCGATTTATTTAGTTAATTGATGACAAACGTAAAATTAGGGTGATTAATTTTATACGTTTATTCGACACTTTAAACATCACCTTTAACCTTTTCTTTTATCCGGGTCAGTTATCTCACGCAACGACCATAAAATTGGCGTAAAAAAAAATTCTTACCATCATTTATGCGTCACAAAATCTTTCGAATCTCTATCTTTTTTGTCCAACAAAAGGAAATTAAAAAAAAAAAATTAAAGTGAAAGGCCCTAAAAATGAAACCCACATTTAGTATAAAATAAAAAAAATAAAGATACAAGTAAATAAATCACAAAAAAAAAATTTTAAAATTAACGCTCAACGCAAAACATAAATATGTAATCCAAAAGTAAGGACAATTAGATAGTAAAGAAAAATAAACAAGGTAAACTGAATAAAAATAAATGGGACACTTGTGACAAAAATAAACAGGATAAACTTAATAAAAACTACATATTTCAAATAAAGATAACAATTGTCGAAGTATACTCTTATTTTGACAAAAAAATAAATACGAAAGAAAAGCGAATGATGAGAATGTCTTAAAATGAAAAATATTACCAAAAGAACTAAGATTTATTGACGGGAAATCAATTTCTTCACGTGTCGGGAGATTTTTCAAGAGTTTTCGTGACAAGCCTGATAAAAAGAATCGTTCTAAAATCCATTCAACTACAAATCGAGATTGCAAACGAGCAGCGTTAAAGGCAAAAGAAAACGCAGAACCATCAATTCATTTAATGTATCAGAATTTTGTTTCACTTGTGAAATGGATTTGATTTTCCCCACAAGGGAATGTGAAGAAAATTTTCTATAAAGGAGTTTTAAAAATATTTTAAAATAAAAAAAAAGAAAAGATTTTCTTTAAAGGAGTTTTAAAAGTATTTTAAAATAAAAAAAAGAAAAGATTTTCTTTAAAGGAGTTTTAAAAGTATTTTAAAATAAAAAAAAAAGAAAAGATTTTAAAACAAAGAAACATGACTTTCTTTATAACAAAATTCTTCCCAGGAATCACAGGTAGTTTTTAGGAACTTGATAGTAATATCAAATAACTATTAGGAAAGGAAAGAGTCGACGCTCGTGGAGTTCTAAGAAGTGATTCCTTGCCCAGGGAAAGAGGCGCGAGTCTCACGACCCTCAATCCAAAATGTGTTTACCGTGTCGACGGATGAATGGCACTAGGGAAACCATATCCGCTGCGTCATTGAAGAGGATGTTCTAACGAAATCACTTGTAACGAGGTTTTTTCTTAGAAGAAAATTGCGATCTCGTGCGCAAAGACGGTCGGGCAGAAAGTAAGATCCAAAACGGAAATAGTTTTAATAAAACTACTATTCTCGGTAAACCCCCACGAACGAGGTATTCGTCAATCGTAACGAGCTTCCCCGGCACCGCGCGACCGGCCAATCAGCGCGAGCCTCACTCCGCGCAAGCGTCACGCCGGGCATAAATATCGGTGGAACCGCGAGAACGAGGCATTCTCCAGCGAGCAGTAATACCGCTCACATCAGCGGCTCATACCGGAGTTAAAACCCTGGATTGACAGACATCATGGGGATCGCTCTATTGTCTTATTTGTCATAGTAAAATGAACAAAGAAAATAAACTACTACTAACTATACCTTTTCTCCAATAATTAAAATAAACTACTTTTATATAAAGCAACAATTTTTACTTCATGATAACAATTTTAAAAGATAATACTTTACAAAAACTTATGAGTTATAACGTTTGAAAAGTGGTGGTCGAGCTTAGATTCAGTGGCCGACTTCTGGGTGTTCTACCCTATTATGTTATTTCTGCATTATTTTTCCTAACCATCAACAAAATTATGCCTAGAAATGGAAATAGCTGCCTTGTTTATAGACATTTCCGGATCAAAGTTGACGGATACAAGGATAAAGAATCAGAGTGGCTTGGTTTTTGAGCATTTACATACAAGTCATTCGTGAGACAGTGACCCTTGCTTGAATAAATGCTCAACGTAACATTTCCAATTCACCTGTCGTAAATATCGATCGTTTCATGAATATCATTTCCCTTGTCACAAAGCATTTCATAACTCAACTTGCTTCGTAATTCTCACACCGATCAGACCATTGTCACCTGTAAATATAACAATCAATTTGTAAGGTCACGTATCAAACGAATCTTATCATTCTACGTGACGATTTTTTGTATAGAATTTTGTAAATTAATTGTGTAAATGGTGCATTACCCTGTTGAAAGATTCGATATCGGAAATGACATCAGATATTGGGACTGTAAGTAATATCATTTCCGATATCGGCCCAGTGGGCACACTTGTTTAAAAAACGTCCCAAAAACGTATTTTTTAGAACGTTTCTGGAACATTGGACAGAAAACGTACTTAGAACATTTTAAAGACGTTCCAAACTTGACCCCACGTATCATGTTTTAAGGACGTTAACAGAACATTTTTAAAACGTTTTAAAAACGTTTTATGTCTGGACAATTAACGTTCTTTGTACATCAAAAAATAGTTCTTCAGAAATTAAAATTATTATAAA
>WNHD01002586.1:0-31220 GCA_011057455.1 Ganaspis sp. Gsp50 | reverse complement strand
AGTCAATCTCGCCGCGCCATTCGCCACCCGCAATCTCGCGGCGAGATTGGCTCAATTGGATTCCCATTGTCGTTATGAATCCTTTCTCTCAGTGTACACAGAATTTCCGTAGAATCACTATAGAATGTTTAGCGCAATTTTATTATAATTTCCAATCGATTTTCTATAGAATTTTGGGATGAATATTTATAGAATTTCAACGTGGAATTACTTTAGAATCTCGAGGTAGAATTTCCGTAGATTTTCCATAGAATTTCCATAGAATGTCCATAGAATTTCTATAGAATTTTTATAGAATTTCCATATAATTTCCATAGAATTTCCTAGCAGAAATTCTACGTAGACTTTTTCAGTATTTCTATGCAAATTTTTTTTAGTTTTCTACATATGTAATTTTCATAGTATTCTGAAGTGAAATTTATGTTTTTCCGTATGGAATTTGTACAGTGTGTTTTCATGTGTAATTTTTATATTTCCAAGCAGAATTTTTGTAGATCCACCTATTGAAATTTCGTAAATTTTTACAATAATTCCCACACAGATTTTTCTGTAAAATTTTTTCACATGAGTCATTCAAGTCACAAATAAAGAATGAAGGTACTCACAAGCTTTATCAGCAGCTTGACGATTTTTGCGATAGTAGCTGAGGAAATTGACATCATTCCTGACATCGGTAGCAGTTAAATCTGCAAGTTTGTAGTAGGGCCTTCTTTTTGATTGGGGCCTTCCTCCCACGTATTTGACGCAAGCCAGATGACCTTGTCCCAAGCCTCGGCACTCTGGAGTTTGGTACCAGAGATTCAGGTACTCGAGGTCCTTCCTGATGTGTTCTCTTGTGTTCAGGAGGCGTCTAATGTAGTCACTTCGGAGATTCTCGTCGATGTAATCACTGCGTGTCGATGGAAAATAAACGAAAAAAAATCGTCTACTTTATAAAAAAAAGAAATAACAGAAAAAATCGATCAATAAATTGTCGAAACTTTAAAATTGGCAATTTTAAGCATGGAGTTAACTCATCTGTGACTTCTGAGTGACCTTTTAGTTTTGATGATGACAAATTATTCTGGTTACTGTCGATGATGTGATGGAAAAAAAATCTTGTCTGATTTTTTAACTTCCTTTTGGATTTTTTTTATATTTCTTCCAATTTCAGTGTTTGCTTTTCAATTTTATTTCTGATTTCAGTATTCGTTGTTTTAGTTTCTAGTTTTTTGGTTTAAATTAACATTTTCTCTTTTTCGATTTTAATTTATTGTCGTCCAGTTCCAATGTTTAATTTTTTATTTCAATTTCTGTCTTTTCAATTTTAATTCTTTTTTTTTTCAATTTCAATGTATGTATTTCCGAATTCAATTTTTAAATTCAGATTTCAATTTTTATATATTCGATTTCAGTCTTTGTTTGTCCATTTTCAATTTTTTCTTCTCCAATTTCAATTTCTGTCTTTCCTATTTCAATTATTGCCTTTACGATCGCAGGTTTTTATTTTCAAAATTTAAATTTTTACTTTTTCAATTTTGATGCTTTGGTAATGAATACCAATTTCAGTTAGATTTAAAATTATGTTCATTTATTTATATTTATACATATTTATTTTTTGAAATTTTATTTAGATAATTTCCTTTTTCGATTTAATATGACTTTTATAAGACCTTCCTTTTAAATGATGTTAAAAAAATGCGAAAATAAATCACGAAAAAATTAATCATCCACTGAGAAAAAATATTCGAATTTGCAAACCATCTAAATTTGAATATTTTGTATTTTTTCGTTTCTTTTGCAAATTTAGATAGCATCTAAATTATATTTATTTCAAATCCTTCCCTCATCATTGAACATTTGAAAAATGAATTGAAATTTTTGATTTTTTGGAGTGATTTTGAAGATTGAAACGACTTTATTTTGTATTTTTAACAATGCAAAAGCATTATTCATTAATGATCAATGAAAAATTATTATTATTAATAAATATGCGTCAATGATCAACGATAAATTGCCACAATCCAATGTTAATTTATCTTTTTCCTATGAATAGTTTTTATAATTGTTAAAATTGAAGATTATTTCTATGCTCAATTGTTATCAATGACCAATGTTAAATTGCCGATTATTTATGATCGATTATTGTAAAATATTATAAATGACATTAAAAAAAATAGTTGTTTTTTAATTTAAAGAAATCTTTTGATTGGATTTTTTCTTTGAATTATATTATTCATTGTTTATTTATTTTTATATTTATTGTTTGTGATATTTAAAGAAATATTTCTTTGATTTAATACCAAAATCAATTTTTTGATTCAAAGAAAAAATGTGTGTAAAATTTTAAAATAAAAAAAGTATTTCTGAATCAAAAGATCTTTGAATTAAAAAAGTTTGTTTGAATCGAAGATAGTTATTTTTTGTCCTAAAGAAAGGTTCTTCTAATTATAGAAATTTTTTTTTAGCAAAATACGTTTTTTAAACAAAGAAAGTTTTTTTAACCAAAAATAGTTTTTTGAACCAAAGAGAGTATTTCTTGAATTAAAGAAGGTTTGCTTCAACCAGAGAGAGTTTTTTAAAACCAAAGAAGGTTGATTTCGAAAAGAAGAAAGTGTTTCGATTTAAAAAGAGTTTCTCTGATTCAAATTGTTTCTCTGATTCAAAGATTGTTTCTCTGGTTCGAAAATTGTTCCTCTGATTCAAAGATTGTTTAAATTAAATTAATTCAAAGATTTACAAATACTTAATTCTCTGACTTAAAGAAAGTTTCTTCGATTCAAAGATAGTTTTTCTGATTCAGTGATAGTTTCTATGATTCAAAAATAGTTTCTTTAATTAAGAAAAAAATGATTTTGAATACAACAAGTAAAGAAAGTGATTTCTTTGAATTAAAAAATAATAATGTCTAGTCGCATAAAATATTGTATTAAAAGAATGCGATGAAAATTGCAAGCTTCAGTTTTTGAAAACTGTCTGAATAGTTTTTCCAATAAAACTGCAATTTTTGAAATAATGTAGATTACGAATATTAATCGAGATATTAATACGATATGTAGATTGAGAAGGAATTTGACCCTCTTAATCTAACTTGCAAATCAAAAAATTACCTGGGCGACGGTTTTGGAACGAAGACGTGGATTCTGCGAAGAAGTGCGTCTGCTCTTGCTCTAATTTCTCTGGCTTCATCATCGAATTCCTGTACGCGAAACATTAAATTTAGTCGGCTAATAGTTTAACACCAAAACTAAAATATTTTTCAAAAGTGAATTTTTTTCAACTTTTGGAACCAAGGAGTTTGAAAAATAGAACTGAAATGCACATTATAAAATATAAAGTACAAACGCACACGAAAACAAAATATCTAATTTATATTTATAATTATATTTGTAAATTATAAAACATATTTTACAATAGAAAATAAATAAAAAACAAAGCTTCTTCTTGAGGAAGCAAAACTAATAATAAAAAACTTATATAAAACTTATATAAAACACATTTTAATTGTATTTATTAAAATTTTACCTGTGCTTTAAAGATTCAAAGCACTATTTTAATTTATTTATAATGTAAAATAGAATTTCTTTAAACCATGCGAAATTCTGCAGCATTGGTGTCATGATCAGCGAAAAGTCGCTGACTCGCAGCGACTTAAAATATTAATAGGTTTTCTTGTATTTCGACGCTTTTCCTCTTACCTCAATTTTTAATTATATTTTGAATTTTTAAATTAGTGTTTCAATCAAATCCAAGCGAAACATCATTTCAAAATTTATCGAATAAATGAAAAGCTTATGAAAAAATCGGATCAAAAACAATGCTTCCCTATGAGGAAGCAAAATTAATTGAAAACAAATTTTTCCTTTCTAGTTAATTACCAATTTATTCAAATTTTCTTTTTCCTTTCCAAATTATCCCTAAACAATCTCTTCTCCTTTATATAAAAAAAGAGATAAAAGTCATCCAACACTACTTTTAATCATCTGCTAATGTTATTTCTGCTTTTCTGAACTACAATCAGGATACAATAACCGCCTCTGGACTAACAAGCTGATAATCTAATAAACTAATAACCATCTTTCTTTCTTTCCCTCTCTCTAATCTATATCAGCGAAAATCCACCATTTTTGTGCAATCTAGGCTGCGAATCAGCGAAAAGTCACTGCGAATCAGTGACTTTTCTCTGATTTCCTGTGCAGATTGAACCAATATGGCGAATTTTCGCCAATTCAGTTTTAGAGAGATTACACGGCTGTGTAATTGATTCGACTGGAGGACTTGAAGTCACTTCTAGAGGTGGTTATTGCACGCGACAGTTTAATTTTGTTGTTTCTTTTCTGTTTTTTTTTCTTAAAAGAAGCATTTTTGTTAGATTTTTGCTAAAAAATCGGGGGATAAGACTTACAGTATGTCCCTTGGAGTTAAGGTATTGTTCAGTGTAAGATTGAGAAGAAGGTCTCTGTCGGTCGCGTATCCTGTTGAGTTCTGCCGACAGAATACTGGGCCTCACTCGCGAATTGACTCTTACAGTTACCGGAGAGAGCGGGGTTCCAGTGTAATAAGTGTGTGCAGGTGTGTGAATTATGGTGACGAGCCTCTTATGTGCCACATATGGCAAGTAAGGTATCGTCCTCACCTACGAATATCATCTGAAGTTCACTAATCTACTCTCTTTTTTCATCATTGCATTTTTTTCTCACTCTCAATAGTGCCCAACAGCAGCAAAAGCAGCAGAATATTCAGACCGTATATGGTACAAAAAGCATTTATTTTCATTATATTATTTTCTTTTACTTATTGAAAATAAACGAAATTGATAATTCTTTATTTATTTATTTCTTAATCCCCAAAACTCCCAAAATTAATATTTATAATAATAGAGATGATAAGAATTAATAATTCTTTATTTGAATTTTTATTTTGAAACTTTTTTCGAAGACTTTACACTGAAATTTTTCTCTCTAAAAATAAATAAATAAATAACTTGGAAAAAATTAAATTTGAATATTTGAATTAAAAACCGTAATCACAAAGTTGAAGTATAAAAGGAAATAAGTATAATTTTCGGTATAATTGAAAATTTTAGAAATTCACAAAAATAAAAAGTAGAAATCAAGTTGCAAATAAAAAATATCGATCTCAAATTGAACTGAAAGTGAAATGAAAAAAAATTAAATTTAGCTGAATTGAAACGAACTTGAAATTAAATTAAACTTGAAATTTTATTAAAATCTACTTGAAATTGATCTAGAATAAACTTGTAATTGCACTAAAGTCGAAATTTAAATAAACTAATGTTGAAATTGAACTAAATTAAAATTGAACTGAAATAAATTATAAAATTTAATTAATTTGACTAATCAAAAATTTCATTTGTACCAAACTAAATTTGAAATCGAACTAAAGTAACATTGAAACAAAATTGAAATTGAACTAAATGAAACTTAGAATTGAACTAAATTAGGCAGACTTTATAATTAACTAATTATGTTTATAAGTGTATTATAAATTATCTAATTATAAATTCTGTTACAATTAACAGGAATTTCAAATTAAAATAAATTTGAACAAAACCAGCAATTAGAATTGAACTAATAATTAAATTGAAGTGAATTAAATTTAAAATTAACCTAAATTGTAATAAGAATTGAACTAAACAAAAATTTCAAAGTAGTAAACATAAATTGCAATTATTGAACTATACAAAATTGAAAATAAACTAAATTTGCACTAAAATGTTGCTGAAATGTAAATGCCTTTAAAGCAAAAATTAAAATTGTATCATAAGCAAATGTTGAAATTGAACTAAAAATTGAAGTAAAATTAAACTATAAATTGAAATAGAACGAAACTAAAAATAATCATTCAAAACTAGTTTCCGTTTTATGTAGAATTGCGAAATGCGATAATTTTTCGAAAGATTACAGAAGTAAAAAAGAATTCAAATAAAAAGAAAGGATTTTGTGAATAAAAGAATTAAAGAGCGGTGATTCCCCGATTTTCGTAAGCGTATCGTAATACCTTACGTAATTTCAATCTTACGTATGTCGCGTAACACGCAAGTCGGGGAATCACCCTAGTTCTTTCTGAAAAAGCAGAAAATAATATTAGTAGGCAGTAAAGTCGATAGAATAGAAGTAAAAACAATTTAAAAGGAAGCGGAAAAGCGTCGTTATTTGCTAAGCAATTGTTTACAAAAACCATTTTCAAATTCTTTCATATATTTTTTCATAATAAAAAATCTTTTCTATGAACGTAATTTATTAATACCAATTAAAAATTAAATATAAATTCAATGTAAATTAAATGTAAATTATTAACGTAGGTACTTTTTGTCAAACTCACCGTAATATTGGAAGAGATGGGAATAATATAGGGGGTCTGGAATCCATTCGATGATTTGTCATGTTGAAGTCAATTTTTGATGGTTTTGGAAGAGACATATCGGCGGCGATGGACCAGAAGTTACATAGGTTATAAAAATAAATAAGAATACTCTGTTAGCATTCGTATCCATCGGACTTTTTTGTTTAATGACGATGAAGAAAAAAAATCGAAATGATTACCCAGAAGCGAAACAATTTTCTTTTCGATGTCAAATTTCGAAAATTGGAATTTGTATACTTTTTTAACAACGCAATAAACGATTTTATCAACGAAAAAATGATCCTTTTTATAATAAAATGCTAAACAGTAAGGTTTATTTAAAAAATCAAACTTTGGCCATTTCACGTTGTGTGTCTAAGATAGATTAAAAGTTGGATTAAAAAGATGGTTTAAAAATTAAAAACTATAATTACGAAACCGATTTTTTTTAACAAAAATTTTAAAAATATATGATATTTTTTTACAAAAAGTATAAAAGTTTCAAAACAGGATATTTTGTAACAAAAATTTGTATTTTTCTACAAGAATTGGTATTTTTACAACAAGAATTAAAACGTTTAGAATAAGAATTAATATTTTTACGACAAATAAAAGAAATACAACAAATCAATAAAAGTTATTTTTTTTAGCAAACAATATTTTTATAACAAGGATAAAAACTTTCACAACAAGACTAAATAGTTTTACAACAAGAATGAACACTTTTGGAACACGAATGAATACTTTTACAACAAGAATTAATATTTCTACAACAAATAATACTCTTTTAATAAAAATTTGTAATTTTTGTTTAACTAACAAGCTTCTCAAGAAGAATTTGTGTTTTGTCGATAAGAATTAATATTTTTCCAACAAATAGTGTTTTTTTAATGAAAATTAGTACATTTTTAAGAAACGGTAATATCGTTTGAACAAAATTTTTTGATAAATATATATTTATTAGTTATACTAACAAAATTATTGTATTCTAACTTTGATTATATTTGCATTATAGTCACATTCCCGAGCACATTCCAAGAAGATAAATAATATTTTAATATTTTATTTATTTTTATAAAATATTTTATATTTATAAATTGATTAAATTTTGAAAATATCTCCTTTTTATTGAATAATAATAGAATTGTAAACTTTAATTTAATAGTTTCAAATTGAATTATTAATTTCCATATTAAGAATTAAACATTAAAAACATGTGTTTCTTAAAAGTCCAACAAAAAAATTTGCCTAGGTCAGACAAAATTTAAAATACGCTACAATATAAATACGATAATATATGTAGTTTTAAATTTCAGCACGAGAAGAATAAATGGAAACTGAATAATTGGCAGAAAAGATATCACATTGTGAAAATTATATATTTTATTTTTGCTTTTTACAATCAAAACATCGGTTATTAAAACTTGCAAAGGACTATTACACAGCATAAGAAAACATATTTTTTTACCGCAAAAGAGCCACACGTTATCTACAAATCAGTTACAAAAATACAATTAATTGCGCTCGTGTCTCGTTTGGCCGGTTAGATATTATTTCTATTATTAATAACAATTCTTTTGATTATAGTTATATTCTATTTATCATTGACATTGTTTAATTTTCGTTATTAATTGTTCAATAATTCGATTCACTACTAATTGTTCAAAAATTCGAATATCATGAATAATTTTTTAAAAATTCGAATAATTAATAACTATTTAAAAATTCGATCCATTATTAATTGTTTCGAAATTCGATTCATAACTATAATATTGTTTAAAAATTTTATCCATTATTAACTGTTAACGAATTCGGTTCATTATCAATTGTTTCATGATTTAATATTATTAATTGTTTCATAATTCGAATCATTTTTAACAACATTCTCCTAGTATTTTTAATAGATCTTTAAAAAATGCATCGCGTTCAGCAAAAACTAGTTTTAGTTTTTCTAACAGAGAATTAAAAAAAAGCGCTCAACACCTTCCTTGACTAATTTTTTTTTCATTTTCTTTAAAAAAAACCTTTTTTAAACAAAGCACTTACAAAAGCAGACTTTCCAGCAACGGAATTGCCCAAAAAAATGTAGATCAACAAGGAAGATGGTTGTTTCGATTCCAATAAAATTTCTCTCTTGAATTTCAATTTTTAATTTTAAAATTCAATTGTAAATTATAATTTGTGTTTTAAATGTGAACTGTTTTTATTTTCGGTTTTAATTTTTTGTAAAGTGTATAATTTAATTTATATAAAACCAAACTATCAACACGTCAGTTGTTAATGAACAATAGTACATTTCTTTTTTCTTTTAAATTAAATTCTATCTAATTTCTTTAAAATTGTTAAAAAATTGTTATTTAATTTATTTATTAATTAATTTTGTCACAAGTGCATAATTTTTTTAGTAACAAAGTAAAGAGGGTCATTGTCGGTAGCTTAATGCTTTATTTTATTGCAATAAAATGTAATACATTAAAATAAATAAAAATTAATTTCAATGAAACTTTTATTTAATTACAATAAAATAATAGCGAAGTCTCGCAGTTTATGTATGACCCTTTAAATAATAAATAATTATTTTAAAAAAATCAAAATTTCACGATTCAAAGAAAATAAATAAATTTATAAACCTCTACTTATTTATTATAATTCATTAAAAGTTATTTATTTTCTCTCCACAATGAAAAACGTGACTTCTTTTTGAAAAAAATACAAGTTCCTGAATTAGCCTAAAATTGAATATACAATTACATCAGAAAATTAGTTTTTGCAGTTCACTGAATGTTTTTAGACGTTAAACAAATTTTTTTTGCTAATATTTTTTCTTCAGAAGCTTTTAAAGAAAAAAAATACTCAGAAAAAACCTGGCATCAACTTGAGACCGAAGCTTCTGAAGAAATAAAATAGTTTTTTACTTCTTCAGAAGCTTCTTCCGAAAAAAAACTTGGCGTACGCTCAATTTGAACTGCAACAATTATGAACCAGGTAGGTGGCGCCACATTCTATTTCGCTCAATTTGAGCTCGCATCAAAAGTTTTCAGGTTTCTTCTGTGAATTAAATTAATTTATATTCAGTAAATAATAATAATAATAATAATAATAATAATAATAATTTATATCTGTAGATAGATGTAGTTTATCTACAAATGTCTATTTGTAGATAAAAAAATGTCTTCTATAGAAAATAAACGTGTCCTAGCATCCTCTATTCAGACACTGAACATCTTTTGCTGAAATTTGATATCGAGACGTTGAAAAAAAATGGTTTTGTGTGAATCTTGTTTGCGAAATTTGCAAATAAATAATAGTTTAGTGAAATCGAAACAAAGACGACCGGAAGTGGAAAAAGTTAGACGCGGTAAGAGAAGTGGCGGTAAGAGGTTCCACCGGGCAAACGACCGGAAGTGGAGGTCTCATAAGAGGAGTGGTAGCCTCCGGGTCCGCCGCCGGATGAAGTTCTTGATGACCTTTCTGTGGAGTACGATCCATAGGGTCCGGCTTCTCTTCTCACGACATTTTCCGACGAGTAGGAAGTTCGCTGAGGACGAGAATAAGGATCCGATGAATTGCTGCTGCTACTGTTGTTGGTGTAGGAGTAGCTGTACTGTTCTTGAGCGGATCTCAGTCCAGATGATGGATAATCACGTACCACGTAGTGTCGAGGTGTCTAGATTCGGGACGAGACAATTTTTTCAGAAGCTTCTTTTGCCGACAATGAAAATCCCTCCCAAAAAAAGAACCCTATCTAATATTCTATTCACACTCTCACACCTAGGGAATCATTTGTTCGTTAGGCTCAATTTGGTCTTGGTCTCTTGTAGTGGTGTCCGTTTAGTGTATTTTTCATGTGTTTGAATTTATTTTTTTATGATTTATTTTTATTTTTTTAAAAATATGCATTTTTTGGAATTATTTAATTTGAAATCAGAGACGCCAGAGAGAGAATGTAAATGGTTTTTGGATGAAGAAGTTGCTTCATTTTTTGTGACAATTTTTCTGAATTTTGGAATTGTAGTTTCATTTTTCTTCGCTCACTGGCATCATTGACTGAAAGATTAGCTTTTAATTTTGCGTCTATAAAAAAATGGATGATATAGTTTAGATAATGTTTTGTTGCGAAGGTTAGTTTGAAGATGTTTTGATGAGTGAAATTATAGTTTGATGGTGTTTTAATAAATGAAATTAGTTTGAAGGTATTTTGAATTTGTAAGATTTCAAGATATGAAGGCCATTGGTTTGAAGATAGTTTAGTGAAGAAAATTATTTAAATATATGAAGGCGACTAGTTTGTAAATATTTTAGTAAAGAAAATAATTTAAAGATACGAAAGTAATTAATTTGAAGATATTTCAGCAAAGGAATTTAGTTTCAAGATATGAAGAAAATTAGTTTGATGATATGAAGGCAATTAGTTTGAAGATATTTTAGTGAAGAAAATTAGTTTAAAGGTATTTTAAAGACGAAAATTAGGTTAAAGATGTAAAGACGATTAGTTTGAAGATATGAAGGCAATTATTGTAAAAATATGAAGGCAATTACAGGTGTAGAGGTGATTTCACTTCGTCTTAAAAAAAGTATCATAATCATAAAAATGATTTTCTATATTCATTTTCCTAAAAATTCCTAAAACATCCCAGTTGAAAAATTTATATAAAATTTTACTATATGATTATATTTCGCAAAAATTTCCGTTCAATAATTACAATAATAATAATAATAATAATAATAATAATAATAATAATAATAATAATAATAATAATAATAATAATAATAATGAATGTAATAATTTATTATTATTATTAATATAATAATAATGTAATAATAGTAATAATAATAATAATAATAATAATAATAATAATAATAAAAATAAAAATAATGTTAATAAGTTCTTCAAAAAGAGACTCAAGAAATTTTGAAAGAAACTTAGTTTTTAACAAATTTAATGTACAATATGTGACGTGCTCTAAAGAAAGGGTACTTAGAAAAAAAATTGAAGGTTATGTTTGATGATAGTTTCGAAGTTATTAAAGCTTCCTTTTTAATTTTCCACAATAAAAAACAGTTTTTCTTGAACAGTTTGTTTTTGTACTGTCAATAAAGATTCACTGAAAAAAATATGTACCTAATCTAGTCATAATTGTGACTAGGTTAGGTACACGTATTGGTGGAACTGCCATACGTTGTCTGAATCAGCTATTTATTTTTTTCAGTGTTGTTCTTTAATGTACATAATTAAAAAGAAAGTTTTAAACAAGTTAAGACTATTATCAAACATAACCTGTAAGTTTCTCTTTCTAAGGTCTCTTCCTTTAGAGCGCGACGCACATATAATTGGAGAGAAGTAAATGAGATTAAACAAAAATAATTAAAATTGAAGAAGAATAAATGAAATAGAACAAAAACCATTAAAATTGAAGAAAACTATTTGTAATTGAAAAAACAGATTTAAAATTACAGAATTTTTTTTTTAAATAAATGAAGAAATTTGAATAAAATTATTGAAAAATTAAAATAATAGTAAACAAATTAAAATTGAAAAGAATTTATTGATGAAATAATTGAAAGTACAAAATTTATATCGAATAGTTACAAATATTTCTTCTCATTTCCGGTCTATGTAAGCTTCAATGATATAATATGATTAAAAAGTTTGTAAACGTTTTGTAAAAGAAATAAAGTTTATATTTTCTTAAAATATAATTTATTTAAAAAAATAGAATAAATAGAATTCCACAAAATATATATTTATAAAAGAATAAAATTAGAGAAATGTGTAAAAAATCAAATCTTGGATTACAAATCATTTGAGAAATGATAAAATATTTATAAAATTAAAGAAGAAAAAATTAAATTAAAGAAAATTGAGTGAAAATGAAGATAAATATATTAAATCGAAGATAAATGTGTAAAATTGAAGATAAATGTATAAAATTTAAGATAAATGTATAAAATATAAGATAAATGTATAAAATTTAAGATAAATGTAAAGAAAATTAATGAAAATATAATGAAGTTACTGGAAATTGAAGATACATGTATAAGAGTGAAGATAAATGTGTAAAATTGAAAATAAATTTGTAAAATTGAAAAAGAAATAATGAAGTTACATGAATTGAAGTTAAATGTGTAAAATTGAAGTAATAATGAAATTGAAGATAAATATGTAAATTTAAAGTTAAACATGTAAATTGGAAATAAATGTGTAAAGTCGAAGATGAATTTTTTAAACTGATTAAAATGTATTAAAATCGATGAAAAGAAAAGCGAAAAATGTGTAAAATAGCAACAAAATTTATTAAAATAAAATAAAAATAAATGAAAGTTAAGAGAAACGAATAAAATCATCAAGTTTTTCTAATAAAATTGTATATACTATTTTTCCGACTGGGATAACAGTGATTAACAAATAATTAATATGTTTTTCTCTTAAATACTTAAAATCCACTGTGATTTCGAATTTTCAAGATAATCTATGCTTACGATACTTTCTTCAAAGTTCTTCAAAAAAACTTGTTTGACATTAATTTTTTCAACTTCGTGTTTTGCGATAATTGTTTTAAAAATTATAAATCAAGATTGAAATAAAAAAAACAACGCACGAAGCAAAATAATTTGCATTATATAGTTAAAAACAAAGTAAAAGCAAATTAATAATATTTCAACAGTACAAAAATATAATAATAAATATTGAATTGGCAATTTGTTCATGAACAACTTATTTCTTAGTATATTTTTTCCGAATTACTACTTAGGATTATTTAATTAACTTCACCCGAATAATTTATTACTGAATGAATTTTTCACGAATAACTTAATTTTTTACGAATAAGTTGTTAATTTTTCATGAATAACTTATTAATTTTTCACCGAATTTTTCAAACTCCTCTCATTCTAACATCAAACAAATGATTTTGAATCATGAAAACTAAAAGCACGGCGAAACGAATTAAGAAAATGAAATTTGTTAGTAGGTCTTTTATTCAGCCAAACGAGCCATTTTCGCGAATTTTGTGCAAAGAAAAAAACTTTTTTTTATAGACACACAACGTGCGGGCCAATTATAACGTGGAGAAAAGTATATATGCATTAATAAAGAAGTCTCCTTGTCGAAATATTCAGGACATTCTGCTACAACGTTAGGCAACTTTACACCCCTTGCCAAGAGGCATATAAGTGTTTTATACATACGCACATATGCACATATACACACGTATATTTTTTAAACACATATATAACCACTTTTCTATATACGTATATGCAGTTGTGGCACTCGGTGTCTCGACCTACGTTGGCATAGATCTCGATTCAGATCCAGGTTTCAAAAGGGATAAGATCTAATTTTAAAAAATCATTTTCAGAAATTTCACCAATTTCTTTATTTTACATTCCCTTATACACGAGTTGCTAATCAGTAATCAAACACCAGTGTATGCGTGTGTGTATAATTATATGTATGAAAAAACATCTATCAAAAGTTTGTGGAAATGTCAAGCACATCGGACGCCAGTACGCAAGCAAAAATTCAAAATTAGAAAAATTATACAGATATACAGTAATTTTTTAATGTAATTTAAGAAAGCAAACTTAGTTTAAAATTACACTTACGGAGAGAAATTAAAATACTAAATGCAAAGCGAGGGGGAATTATTTTGTAAATAAAGCCCCGAGATCTAATAACTAAGCGTGACAAATTTTTCCAATTATAATAATGTAACAAAATGCGGATGCAAATTTGGACTGTCTATCGCTTACTTGAGAAATTTCAATTTTTCCGTGTTTATTTAAATATTCGAAGAATTAATATTTACCTATAATATAATAGGCTTATAACCCACTAAACTAAATCAAATTATTATTTATTTGAAAAATTCGTATGTGTTTTCAATCTTTTTTAACATTTGTTGTTTATTTGTTATTTATTTATTTAATAAATTAGGATTTTTAATAAATTTATTTATTAGATTCTCGTTTATTTAACATACAATTGTAATTACTTTAATTGAGGGGCCACGTGCAGTAACTGCCTCTACGCTGCGCAAGAAAGTAGCGTGTGAACTCAGAGGCTATTATTGCACGCGGACCTTCAATTAACGACAGAGAGAATAATTTCAGTAGATAACTTCAGTAGATTGAAATCTCAAAATTCATTTTTGGTAAAAAAGCATTAAAATAAAAAAAAATCATAATAATAACAACAACAATAATAATAATAATAATAATAATAATAATAATAATAATAATAATAATAATAATAACAATAATAACAATAATAATAATATTTAAATATCATCGTTTTAAAACGACCGTAGCTTTGACCATCTAAGCTGTGTTTTTTAGAAAAAGAATCTTTAAAAATAATAATGTGATTCGCTTCTAAGAAAGGGTCCTTAGAAGGCAAAAATTGTAGGTTATGTTTCGTGAAAGTTTCAACCTTTCTTTTTAATCATGTATAATCAATAACAGTCTTTCTTGACAGTATACAAACAAACTGTTCAAGAAAAGGTATTTTTGATTGTGAAAAATAAAAAAGCTTTTGTCACGTTAAAACGATCATGAAGCATAACCTATAATTTTTTGCTCTAAGGTTCCTTTCTTCAGAGCGTGGTACACGCAGGTACTAAATAATATATAATTTAGTACATGTGTTGTTTGGAAAAGGAAATTATAATTTCCTTTTTGAAACAAAAAAGAAGAAACTGCTTTCAGAAAGTAACGAAAGCAGAAAAATATTTTTAAAATATGAATTTTGAGTATTTAATCGAATTTTATACCATTTAAATACACTTGAATCTCTCCAATCGAATTTTACGTTTCAATTGTAATATTATTGTTATATAATTATTATTGTAATGTTATTAACTTTTTTATAGCTTTTTTTAATCCATGATCTTTTAATAATGGCTACTTTCAAATTATATCATGGAATAATAATTGTAAAGTTTCTAGAAGTAGACTTTATGTTAAAACTCAAATATTGAGGTTCTAGTGTATTTATACTATTCCGACAAATCAAGAAAATTTAAAACCAAAAAATAAAATCAGATGAATCCATTGATTCTGTAATTTATAGTAAATTAATGTTTAATTTAGAAATCTCACGAGCTCAAGGGACCTCAGGAGGAAAACATTGTAGGTTATGTTTCATGATTGTTTTAACTTAATTAAATCTTTCTTTTTAATTACCTGCAATCAAAAACCGTCTTTGAGAATAAACAACTGTCCAAGAAAAATTGTTTTTTCACGACTCTTGATTATTGTTACTATTTTTATTAAATGTTTACTATTTCAAAAACATTTTTTTTTTAATAATTTATTCTGCTTTTAAGATAGCTTTTTCTAATTTCGAAACTTATCCTCTCGTCTGGTTAAAAATGTTAAAATTTAAAAACAATGCGTATAAACATAAAAATGTCTTGTCTAGAAAAATTGAAGTTTCGTTCGAATTCGGATTTACTAACTTTCCGAATTGCTGCATGGAAGGTCCAATACGATTTTTCTTTCTAGGTTTTTTTTCCAAATCTCTTCAAGTAAAGGATAGACACCGAGGTATCACGAGCCAGCTATTTTGGAAAAATAAGACAGCATCGTCCGAAAAGAAAAATAAAAAATATTGTCAAAATTTTGTCGGAAAACTCGTTGCTCTTAGAATCGGTACCAAGAGGGTTTTTCAAGTGCCATAATAATTTTTGTGCGACTCGAGGGTGGAACTGCAGGTCTCCTGTGACTCGTGGGTGCCCTTGCAAGGACACCTTTTTCAAAAACGTGCCCTTTCAGAGCCAGTTCAGAGGCAGCATCCAGTCCAGCTTTGGAGATGGCTCCACTTTCGATGAGCTGTCGAGTATGATCATCTTTGGCGGGATTTTTGCCCCGAACGGTTCCCTCTTTTTCCCTGATGGTGGCATATTGATAAAACTCCTTTTGCGGGTCCTGCTTTTTGCGACCCCAAACAGTGAAGGGTTCAGGAACCAGAGAAGGCCTCGGAACGTCCGGAACCTTGTCCCAGGGGAAGGTGTCTTGCTTCTGTAATCGTTGCAGAAAATGGATAAACTCCGGCTCTTTTTCTTCTTTTATTTACTTTTCTATTTTGGGGGGAAATGTTTATTAAGACGACCCTTTGTAAGGATTTTATTTCGCAAGGATTTTCGTTAATTGTTTCTTTTAAAAAAGAGTTTCTTTCAAACAAGTTCTTTCTTTTGAAGAAGTATTTCTTTAAAATTTTTTTTTTAAAGTTTATCTCTTAAAAAGTTGATTCTTTCAAAATACAGTTTCTTTTAAAAAAAAGACGTTTCTTTTTAAAAAGAAGTTCTTTTAAAAATGCAGTTTCTATTCAAAAGTTGATTCTTTTAAAAAAGCGTTTCTTTTAAAAAAGTAGTTTATTTTAAAAAGTTGTTTTTTTTAAAAAAAAGAGAGTTTTTTTTAAAAAGTTCTAAAAAGTGTTTTTTTTGTAATTTCTCGACTCCTGGCTGACGTCCTCACTTCCACACGACTCTTTGGGTTTGATTATTATTTTTCGTACTTTACCAGAACCTAAAACGTGTAGCGGATCACAAAAGTTCTCAGATCTCGGGGCTTCTCGTTTATTTCAATTTAAAAATAGAATTGAGAAACGTTCACAACTCTTACGTTATATCTGACTATTAAGACTCAAGGATACTAGGAGCACTTTTTGAATAAGAATAGATTTTTTTTTAAATAGAGATTATCTGGAATTCGAGAATATAAAAATTGAAAGATGAGTGAAAATGATTTTGAGAAGGATCAATGAATGTAGAATTGATAAAATTGAAGACAAATGATGAAAAACGAATAAAGTTGAAAGAAATTGTAGTAAGAGTGAAATTGATAAATGGAAAGATATAAAAAAGGCGCGAAATAATTATGAAATTTGAGGAAGAAAAAAAAGAAGTAAAAAAAGGAGAAGATGAAGAAGAAATAAAGTAAGATTTTAAAAAACTGAAACTGAAGAAATACTAGAAAAATAATTAGTTGAATGGAAAATGATTAAAAAAATAAAATAATTAATCAAATTCATAAAGAATTGTTAAAATTGAAGAAAAAGGAATAAAATTGAAAAAAAGAACAAAACTGAAAAAAAAACAGAATAAAATTGTTTCAAATAATCGACATTATTTGTTTTTTATTTTAACATTAACTATTCATTAAGACTCAATGATTCAAAAATTTGTACACTTTCTAATCATATATTATTTAAATAGAAGCTAAATAGGCTTTTATAAAATTATATTCCATAAATTTTTAAAAAATGTGTTAAATTAGAGAAGTGAAAAACGATTGATATTGACAAAAGATGAATAATGCTAGAAAAAATAAGTATACAAAAATATTGAAAAAAGTCATAGGTACAGATTGAAATAATAAAAAATTAAATATTAAAAAAAATTCCAATAAAAATATGGAATTTTAATATTTTAATTACTAATTAAAATTGTAATTGAAGAAAAAAGAACAATTGAAGAAAAAAAACAGTGAAAACGAGAAAATAATATTAAAATGGTAAAAAGAGACTAAAATTGAAAAGAATGAGCAAAATTGAAGAAATCGAGGAAGAAATGTGTATAAATTGCAGAAAAATGAATAAAATTGTAAAGAAAAAAATACAGACGAATAAAAGAGTTGATCTGGAGAAAAATGTCTAAAACTAAAGAAAGATAAATCTAGTTTGCAAAAGAAGTAGAAAAAATTGATGAAGAAAGTAAACTTAAAAATAGTAAAATTGAAGAAATACCAGCGAAATTTAGACAGTGAGTTAAATTAAAAGAAACAAACAGTAAAATTAAAGAAAAATGAATAAATTGTATGAAATTGAAGAAAAATACAGAACATTGAAGAGATATAAAAAATTAAATTGAAGAAAACTAAAAGCAATCGAAGAAGAAAAGAGTAAAGACGGAGAAAAATGTTTTTAAATGTTAAGAATGTTAAAAATGTTAAAAATTGAAAAAAATAAATAAATGAAGAAAATGAAGAATAAATGAAGAATGACCAAAATGGAAAAAAATGAAGTTTGAAAAAATAAATGAAATTGACAAAAAAGAGAAATAAAGTTGAATAATAAATATAATTGAAAAGCGACAACATTAATAAAAATAAAACAAATAAACAAAATACATACATTTGTTTAAAATTCTTAAATATATCAAAAATGTTAATAACAAATGTTTAAATATCTAAAATGTTTTATTGTCAATATATATATATGGAATTTAAGGCTGTTAAACCCACTAACATAACCTAACATAATAAAAAGCATTACAGTTTCCCAAAATGTTTAAAAATACAATTACTTTCTTAATAAAATTATTTACATTCTACAATTTTTGTGAAAGAATGTAATTGTTCTATATTTTCTTATTAATTTTAAACAATATTCATGTTTTTAAATTGTTCATTAAATTTTTTGGAACACTGCCAATCATTTTGCTTGTTAAAAATATTCTTTTACAAAAATAGATAAACAATATAAATTTATTTTTAATAGCTGTTGAACAACATATTTTTAGCAGTGAAAATTGTAAATATTGCTTCAGAGAATAAATAAATAAGCCATGTAAAAATAGAACGAACATTGTTTTGTTTCCTGTATTAAGAAAACAAAAATAAAAAGTCTTTTAACAAAAAATTAATAAATTGTTTGACAAGCAATTATGGATCTAGTATATCAGTTTTTTTGGTATGCAATACATAAAATAAACGATTTTACATTGTTTTTCGATATCAAAAACCACTGTCTAGTTTTGGGGTTATGTCAATGGGTCGAACGACCTTAATTTTCAAATACATTTGAAATTCTGAATATTTCAAAGATATTTAAAAGATTCATAAGTATCCCTATATATTTGAGATTTGATGATATTTATAAATCGCAAATATTACAGTTTCAAGTATATTAATCATTAGATTGCTAAATTTTCATATTTCAAAATGTGCTGCAAGTGTAAAAGTAGTTTCTCATTCTGAAAATTTGCTGATACTTCAGCCAACGCTAAATCGCGCCAACTAACTCTTCATAAACTTAACATTATTTTGAAAACGCTTTCCAACAGATAAATCTTAAAATATTCTCAAGATTGTATATAAAACAAATTCAATCAAATGAATTACATTTCAGCTTTTTAAAGAAATCCACACCAAAAATTATCCAATAATTATTTCTACGCAAACTTTTATCTTTTTTATTTTATAATCTCTTTTGCAGTCAAATAATTA
This sequence comes from Ganaspis sp. Gsp50, assembly GCA_011057455.1. Lineage (NCBI taxonomy): Eukaryota > Metazoa > Arthropoda > Insecta > Hymenoptera > Figitidae > Ganaspis > Ganaspis sp. Gsp50. Next base: position 11,648 of record WNHD01002586.1, on the reverse strand, counting down.
TCGCAAAAATTCCTATTTCTGACTGTTTTGAGATTCATTTAGTTTTAACGATGAATTAATATTAATTTTAATTCTCCTGATTGATTTTTCATTTCTCGTAAATTTCGCTGATCGAATTTTAATTTTTACGATTGCGTTTTAATTTTACAGCTTGAGTTTAATTTTGCTGATTGAGATTTAATTTCTCCGATTAAGTTTTAACTTTTCCGATTAAAATTTTAATTTTTCTGACTTTGCTGATCAAATTTTAATTTTTACGATTGAGTTTTAATTTTTACAATTGAGTTTTAATTTTTCAGATTGAGTTGAATTTTTAAAAAATGGGATTAAAATTGTTTCTGAGGCAGAAGCTGATTGGACGTGAAGAAAGGACTTGAATTTGATGAATTTACTTACATTTTGATCTTGAGGCTGCTTTTTGTAAAACCCCCGTGTATAATCATGCATGAGGGGGGTTACAACGATTCAATTTGAATTTCTGTAACGAAGAAATGAAGAGTGGGAGAGGCGTCGGGACGCCGTGCGTCTAAATTAGGACACGGTAACGCAACACCGACGTTTGACATTCCTATCACCCCACCACTCTTGGGCAAATACAAAAAGATTTTTATTATCAAGTCTTCGCGCCAAAAATCTCAAGTGTTTATTGTCTATCATTTGCATTTCATCCTGGTTCGTTGGTCGATTATTATTATTATTATTGAGCCAATCTCTATTCATTCCAAGGTCCTAACTTCAATATCATCTTCAAAAACAAAACTTCATCCTTCAATTTCATCTTCAGAAAGAAAAAAATTTTATCCTTCAATTTCATTCTTCTTCTTCTTCTTCAAAAAAAAAAGAATTATCATTTAATTTCATTCTTCAATTTCACCCCACAATTTCATCATTCAATTTCATCTTTTACAAATTTTGTCATGTATGTTTATTAATTTAAAAAAATACAACTGTTAATTAATACATGTTTTTAGTAACGACATTTATTTTTTAAGATAACAAAATTTCTCTTTTTTTAAGAGCGAAATTTTGTTTTTAATGACAAAAGTTATCTTTCAAAAACAAATCTTCATTCTTCAATTTCATCTTCAATGAAAATCCCATTTTTCATTTTCAAAATTGTCTTTTGCTATTTCACTTTCATGCTTGAAAATTAATTTTGATTCTTTAATTTCGTCTTTGAAAATTCATTTCGATTCTTCAATTTCGTCTTTGCAAATTGATTTCCATTGTTCAATTTCCTTTTTTAAAATTAAATTAGAATTTTCAATTACGTCTTTACAATTAATTTTAATTCTTCAATTTCGTTTTTGAAAATTGATTTCGATTTTTCAATTTCGTCTTTGAAAATAGAGTTCCATTTTTCAATTTCGTTTGTTAAAATTAATTTCAATTTTTAATTACGTCTTTGACAATTAATTTTGATTCTTGAATTTCTTTTTTGAAAATCAAATTTGTTTCTTCAATTTCATCTTTGAAAATTAATTTGATTCTTCAGTATCATCTTTTAAAACGAAAAGTCCTTTAAAATTGTTTTTATATTTTTATTCTGTAATGTCATCTACAAAAAAACAAAAAATGGTCCTTTAGTGTCTAATGAAATAGTAGAAATTTTTGTCTTCAATTTCGAAGCTACAGTTTTGAAAAAATCTTTTGAAAACGTTTAAAAAAGTTTCTTCTTTCGAAACTATAGCAATTGGAATCAAATTTCAAAAATTTGAATTTCTGTTTTATTTGAATTCGTGTTTTGCTTGAACAATAAAAAACTTTGAAGAAAGGGAAAGAAAAAATTATAGATTATGTTCAATGATATAGTTTTAACATGATTAAATTTTCCCATTTAATTATTTGCAATTGAAATTTGAAACCGAAAGCAGTCCTTCTTAACAGTCTGTAAGTAAACAGTTCAAGAAAAACTGATTTTGTTTGCGAAAAATTAAAAAGGAAGGTTTAATGAAGCTAAAACTATGATCAAACATAACCTATAATCTTTTGCTTCTAAGGTCCCTTTCTTTTGAGCGCATCACATGTTTAAATAAATTTTATAAATAAATAAGTAACGTAATTTTATTAATAATTATTTATGAAATAAATAATAATAATAATAATAATAATAATACATAATATATAAATTTAAAAAAGCGAATGTTTGAGAGAATTAAAATTTGTTCATTTCTTGTCCAGTTTCGTCGATTTTTAAAAAATCGATACTGCGTTGGAGAATAAATCTTTTCAAGAATTTTGCCTGGAGAAGATGAAATTAATGAATTTGTGTAAAAGAAGTATTGAAATGATGAAAATTAGTAAACAAGTGTTGTTTGTTTACATTGTAGAATTTATTCCAGATAATTATAGTAACATTGAACAATTTGGCACTGACCATGTTATTTAATGATATGGCTCAAATCCACTCAGTCGATTCGAGGTTGAATCGTGGAATTAAAGATTAATTTTCTTATTCGTTAATTCAAGAGTTACCGGGTCGTACCGTGTCTAAGTTTAACACTTTCTGAGTCCCGGAAAATGGCTCCTCTGCTATGAATAGTCTTTGCTCTGACCCCACTGCTTTTTTTAAAAACAAAATATCTTTATTCCGTAATTTTCGTTCATTAAAAAAGTACATCAATTGAATAAACAATAAATACGAGTACCTTAAGAAAACGCATTCAAAATCAAATTTCAAAAATTATTTTTAAAAAATAAAATGAACGCTAAAGGAGATATTTAAAAAAGTGGAATCAAAATAGTAAAGAAATAAATTCAAAAAATAGAATAGAGATCAAAGAAGGGAATTTAAAAAATGGAATAAGAATTCGGGAATGAAATAAAAAATAAAAGAACAAGTTAAACAATAAAAGAAGTAAAATAAAATGATAATTATTTTTTAGAAAATATTTACGGGCCATTGAAACTCAATAATGTGCAAAAAGAAATTGGATAGAAATAAGTAAAATTAAATGATAAGATACAAAATAACCTCATCAGATAAAAAATGGAAAAGAAGTAAATATATTGATACAGCAAAATGTAAAGTAAAAAATAGTGTAAAAAATAATTTTATAATACCAAAAGAAACAGTGTAAAATTACAGTAAAAAATAATGCAAAAATAGTGTAAAATAATTATTCAAAAAATATAAACAAAGCCAAAAATGAATATTAATTTAAATCATTTCTTTAAATAGTGCTTCCTGTAGAATGGAGCAATTTTAATTATTTATTAATTCTGTTATTGAAAAAATACCATTTGTAATAAATTTGAAGATCAGTGTCTGATGATATTGTTTTTACGAATTATGTATTTTTGAGATAATCGCGAATTTGGATTCTTATGCAATAGGAAAGTGGCCAAAATAAATTATTATTAATAATTGTCTGCGCGCGAAACTCGGAAACAATTATAAAGTGACGTCTCGTAAAAGTCGACGCCCACTCCTTCCGGAATGCAAATCTGAATCATCTCGATGCACTTTATCAAAAACTATTTTTGAACAACTAAATTTGGTTAACTAAATAATTCTATTTTTAATCTTAGTAATCGCGAGTTAAATTAAAATTTAATTTATTGTTTTGAAATCATTGTTTATTGTTTTGAAAATGTTGTTTATTTTTAAATAAAAGTGTTTTTTATCTCCCAAAATTAAAAACTTGTAAAAAAACCAAAAACTTACTAAAATAAATAAAGAATTACTAAGATAGCTCAAGAATGACTAAAATAACTCAATAATTGCTAAAATAATTCAAAACTACTAAAATAATGAAAAAATGAATAAAATAATTCAAGAATTGTTAAAATAATTCACGAATTGATTAGATAATTCGAGAATTACTAGAATAACTAAAAAATTGCTGACAGTACAAATTTTCCTACAAAACAAATAAAATCGACTTTCAACAATAATTTTTATAAGTCACAATTTGTTTGTGAATGAAGGGTACAAAACAAGGATTATTGTTAACACAATTATTGAAACAGGATTGTATTTTAATCTAATTTAATTTATTTGTAAATTAATGAAAAGTGATAAACAACTGTTATTCAAAATGATTAATTAATTAATTAAATTTGATTTTTATTAGGAAATTTTGTTGACTTTCAAAGATTAGAATTTCAAGACATCTTCCCATTTAAATCAACGAACTTGGAATCCGTTATTTGCAAAAATTTGCGAAATTGTTTCGTTTCCAAAAAAAAGAAAAAATGAACGTTCATCTCCCCTTTTTTCTACTTTGCCAAGCCCAAATCTGTGAGACACCGAGTGCACGTTTTGAGTTCGGGATAAGTATTTAGTAGTGCTAGTAGTAGCAGCAGAATGGGAAAATCTTTCGAATTTTTTTCCATGTTTATTTAAACAATTTTTAATACTTCGAGATCAATTCATAAATTCAAGGTAAATTCATATAAATTAAATCAATCAAATAGCAACATAAATAATAAATAAATAAATTAAATTACAAATAACAAGAGTGCAAATAAATTCCTTTAATTTTGATTATTCAGAGCCAATGTTAAAAATCAAATTATTTAGATACTTAGATTATTGATTTGACCATTTAATTCCATGGAGTTAATTAATTAATTTAATTCTATTCAAAACAAATTTTTATATTTTGAAACTAACTATAATGTAAAAATAATTATGTTGAAAACGAATTGAAATATAAAATACGTAAGATTATTCTCAAGATTTTGTTAATTCACATTTTAATAGGTTTTCATTTAATTTTTGAAGTTTACTAATTAAAAATAAAAGAAAATAAAAATAAAACTTGGAATAAACTTCGAGATAAACTTAAATATTTAAATATTATTATTTGTATTCACAAAAGTTGTTGTAGTGTTGACCAGAATAAAATTGTAGTTTCTAAATAACAACAAGTGTTTGTCATTTCAATACCATTGTTTAAACATTAAACTTGATAGAAAATATAAATTGTAAAAGAATTGTAATTATTGTAACAGTGAAAAAATTATAAACATTTAGTTATTAGTCAATTAATACCAATAAGAAGTCGAGCTTTACTTTTTGCAAATTACTGAATATACGAATATAATGACGAATTAAGTTTTCATAAATGAGCGAAATTGGAATTCGAAAGATTTTTTTTGGTAGTAATTGTTATAAAGTAGTATTGATGTTGATGGTAAGAGTATAGTGTGGAAGTTGAGACTTTGAGACGCTTTGAATTCGAATCGAGCAAAAATCAATCTTCAAAATTGTCATCATTTTTTACCTTAGAAGATCAATTTTTCCCATTCGAGACTAGCAGAGACGTGTCATCATCGGATTCGTTGAGTCAATGTTTCGTGAGAGATCCCACCGAGTTCAAAATTAAGATTTGCAAAAATTTGTTCCATCTCAATTCTTATCTTGTAATATTATCTTGTAAAATTATCTTGCAATATTGAAATATTATCTTGTAATACTATTATCTTGAAATATTGTAAAATTATCTTGTAATTTTATTATCATCCAAAACAATTATCTTTTATTAGTCTGTAACCATCTTCTTGTAACTTTAATTTACAAAAGTGATCGATATGTTGCACGTTAAACCAAAAATTATCTTTTAATCATCATCGATATCAATTTTGGAACATCGGGGGAATCATCCCTCGAATCTTTCACCCTTGATCGCACGTTACACAAGCTCAAGGTGTTAGGGGTACAAAAGCTCATCTGCAATTCTCCGAAGAAATAATAATTTCATTCAAAAACATCTTAATAAAATTTTTTCACATTGAAAAAAATTCCCATCATTTTTGACAAATTTCTAATTTCAAAATTTCAATATAAATCTTCAACCCAATCATTTCAGTGATATTAACTACAAAACCTTAGTAAAATTAACTATTAATACTAGAAGAATTAAGAATAAAGTCTCTAATTGATTTCACCATCTGAATAAAACATTTACCGTACTTTAGTTAACTTTACTACATAATTGTCCAACTTTACTAAGTAGTTTGTCAATTTTACTAAGTAGTTGATCAATTTTACAAAGAATTTAGTCAATTCTGCTAAGTATTTGGTCAACTTTACTAAGAGGTTGGTCAATTTTATTAAGTAGTATGTCAATTTTACTAAGTAGTAGGTCAACTCTACTAGGCAGTTGATCAACTCTACTAAATATTTGGTCAATCTTACTAAATAGTAGGTCAATTTTACTAGGTAGTAGGTCAATTTTACTAACAATAAGTTGTTGGTCAATTCTACTAAATATTTGGTCAACTTTACTAAGTACGCGGAAAAATTTATAGTTTATTGAATTTTACAAAACTTTTGAGTATTCTTGGATATATCAATTCACAAAATTAATATATGATGTACAGAGCAGTTTTGTAAAATCTAAGAGAATTTTGCTGCAAGTACTAAACTGGTTACAACATTTCTATATAATTTTCTCGTAGATTTTACAAAACTGCTCTGTACATCATATAGAATTAATTTTGTGAATTAATATATCCAAGAATACAAAAAGTTTTGTAAAATTCAATAAACTACATTTTTCCGCGTATATCAATTTTACTATCAATAACTAGTTAGTCAACTTTACAAAGTATTAGGTCAATTTTACTAAGTGGATGGTAAATTTTACTAAGCATTTGGTCAACTCTACTACTCAGTTGGTCAATTTTACTAACAATAATTAGTCGGTCAACTCTATCAAGTATTAGGTCAATTTTACAAAGTATTTTGTCAACTTTATGAGGCAGTTGGTCAACTTTACGAAGCAGTTAGTGAATTTTACTAAGTATTTGGTCAACTTTACTGCGCTTTTAGTCAACTTTACCAATTAGTTTGTCAACTTTACTAGTTTGTTTTAGTTAAACTAACAGTTAGTCAACTTTTCTACTTTATTGAGTTCATTTTACTAAAATGTTAAATGTAATCACTTCCATTTTTTACTGTACAGAAAACTATAGTTAATCATTTCATGCAAATTTTCTTTGTGATAAAAAAATTTATTCGAAAATCACTTTTTCCTGGAACTTCACAGCTCACAAAATCCGTTTTTCCAGAATAAAATCCGCTTTTCTGAATAAAATCCCTTTTCCGCAATAGAATCCCTTTCTCCACAACAAAATACCTTTTTTCACAATAAAATCCCTTTTTCCAGAATAAAATCCCCTTTTTCAGCACAAAATCCATTTTTCCAGAAAAAAATTCTTTTTCCAAAAAAAGAAAGGTTTTCATCAGACGATTGAAGTTGTCTTCATCACAAAAAGACCACCATTAAAAATTGCATAAACTGGAGAATTTTGTTCATTTCCACTGGTTTCTTCGGAGATGCAAATGAGCTTTCATACAAGACACAAATCTTGCAAAAAAAAAAGAGATGATGAGTACTGACCGTGACGCTGTAAGAAGACACGATTGGCCGCGAATAGGGTCGTCGGGTCGTGTAGAAATCGCTTTCGTAAACCATTTTGTGAATTAGGCTTTTTTTCGATTATTATTTCGCGTTAACTTTGTTCGTTGATTCTGTTAGTGGCCTTTTTTTTATTGAAATGTTAATTTTTATAGAGATGCGGCCGCGATGGAAGTTCGGACGGTTCTGGTTTTTGGAGATTGGTTCCTGGGACGCCTAGCGTCGCGACGCCTCCCACTGTGAAAAACGCGACGTTCAAATTGCGTCAGATGAGATACACAACGTGATGCATCGAAAGAAATAGAACCGTGTTAAGGTTGCAAAAGATTTTTCCTCTCTCTTCCTTGTCCTTTTCTTTCCCGCGGGGAGCTTTTGCTGTCCAGAGCTTTTTTCTTTTAATTTGCCCACGCATTCTCAGAATATTCGAGGACGTCGTTTTTGATTCTCCAGTCAGAACTGCCAATTGAGCCTCAAAGAAAAATTCTCAAATTTCATTTTGACGGGAGAAATGCGCAATTTTTGAAATAAAATAAATTATCAAAGTCTTGTACTGTCAAAGTTCTAACGAATTTAGTATTGCTAATTTCAATTTTTGTTTTTAGTTTTTCAAAATTGCTTTGTTATTGTTTTCTAATCGTTGATTTTAATATTGGGTACCAAATACAAATTTGTTTATTGCAGTTTATCTTCCTTTCGCAAAACGAATTTTTTAGGTCGAATAACAATTTTCCTTGCTCGAAAGTTTGACATAAAAGAAACATAAAATTTGTCGATATTTGGAAATTAATTAAATCTTCTGAAATGGACATTTTTTACAAATTTTATAATTATTGGAATTTGCGAGGAAAACAATAAACAATTTTATACTTTGTAAAATATTTTTGTAAAATGATTTTGTAAAATGGTCTGTAAAATAATTTTGTAAAATACTCAGTAAAATATTTTTGTATAATAATTTTGTAAAATACTCTGCAAAATATTTTTGTAAAATGCAATTATTTAAAATAATTCTTGAAATTTCAAAATTAATTCAAATGGAAAAGTAAAAAAGATGGTTTATTGTTTGGAAGAATTTTGGAATTGAGATGTTGAGGAAATTATGAGAAATATTAATAGATTCCAGGTTTTTTAAATTGTGAAAAATGTGACAAAAATCTAGTTTCTTGAACTCAACCTTGGCAGCTCGGTGCATTTCGACAAGAAATTTATGAGACTTTAAATTTGTGTCACAACCAGTCATCGGCAAATAATTTTAAACCACTAAACAACTTGTCAAAAGGTTTTTCATAAATTTGGAGAATTTGTTCAATTTTTAGCTTTGCTTGATTATAAAACAAAAAATTGAATTAAAATTTACCAGAATTTCATTGCAGGAAAATTAAAATTTCGATACATTTGAATGCAGGAAAATTACAATTCAGTAAAATTGAAAATTTGTAGAATCCAAATGAAAAGAAAGTATTATAAAAGAAAAAAGAAAAAGAAGGAAAGTATTGTAAATGAAAAAAGAAGAAAAGATAAAGGAAAAAAAGAAGAAAAGTATTACGAAGAAAAATAGAAAAAGAAAAAATGTAATATAAAGGAAACAAGAAAGAGCGAAGAAGAGTATTATAAAAAAAAAGAAATTTCAATACCCATAAAGTTAAAATTGTATAAAATGAAAATCGAACTAAATTAAAATTGAATTAGAATCAAGTAAAACAAAAATCAAAATGTCAAAATCCATTACAATTGAAATTAATTTAAATGCGAGAATAGATCTTCAAAAATTTTCTACACGGAACAAAATAATAAAATAAAATAAAAATGTAATGTGTCCTTAAATGCATTTGATAAAAAAATTTATATTTATTTTAAAACCCAAAGAGCCCAAAGCAATAAAATAATTGCTAGTGTTTTTACAATTACAAAAGAACATGAAACATTTTTACTTTGCTGTTATTGAAGAAATAGAGCAAGGTCTTCCGTTGTCTTAAAATTTCCTTGACTCTCAAGATATTTAAGAAACGAATTTATAATCCTAAAAGTCGGTTTTAGAAATTTGAATGAAAAACAAGAAGAAAACGTGTAACGAAGTTTTATGTGAAACTTTAAATAAAGTTGTTGATTGTGGGAAAGGAAAATAATTTTAAAATTTTGATAAAACGAAATTCTTGTCTTTCAAATTTTACAGCTCTCAAGAAAGTAATACATCACTTTTGCATAGAAAATTATTTGTTGATTTGTTTGCAAACAAGACATTTTGAAATAAAATATTACTATATATAAATAGGCATAATTTTCTTATTACGAAAGACATTATATTACCGGGCATATTTCCAAAGATTTTGCAAAATAATAATTTTTGGAAGAGTTCCAAACACCAAATTTCATACTAAAAGTCGATTAAATTTCAAATACTTCAAATATTGATTATTTTCAAGAATTTTTAACCAAATTGATAAAGAAAAGTAATTTCAAGTTCGATAAAAGTATCTAAATTGGTATCATGAGTGTAAAATAAAATGTACAAAATTAAAATTTTAAATAATAAAATTAAAAGTAAATTAAACCAAAACATGAAATTTGTTGAAAAAATATTTTAAAGGCAAAAAGGAGAATTGTCGAATATAATTGGTTTCACTTTTACAATTTCCGAAAACCGTGACGTATTTATATTTTTAGAAAAAAAGCTGGAGATTACCTTACTTCCAAATCTAAAAATGTTGTGAGATTTTTGGCAACACATAAAACACAGGAAATGTCAAAGAAAAGCTTCAATTTCATTTTGCCAATTAACTAATTGAAATATTACACGTTCTCGCAAAGTATTTTTAAAATTTGGTTAAATTTGCCATTTCAAGTGCCATCTTTCGAAAACTTTTAATGCGACAAAAAATTTTTATGAATCTTAAATTGTGGTGAGGAAAATAATTGGAAACAAATGCTGAAGACTATCCTTCCTGCATATTTTTAATTTTTGCTGCATTTATCAAGTTAGAAACAATTCATTTACCATAAATCTAATTTTTTATACACATAAATGCTTTTCTACAGATTCTTAGGTTGAATTACACTTCAAAGTACTAAATTTAAATTTGAAAACTAACAAAATAAAAACTGTGCAGGTCAAGACTCTTGCCTTGCACATTTTTGCGAGATTTGTCTAGTTAGAATGTAATTGAACCTCCCTGGGTTATAAAACAACCTACGCTTGACTTTGGCTGTCCCCACGTTTAGCGAGTCTCCAGCAGTTTCAGGGGCAAACGAAAATCACGCGGAGATTGTTTTGACCCCGGGACTAGGTTCAATTCTTGATTTAAGAATGGGATTACAAGTTATGAATAACTAAAAGTGAAAAAAACTTTAAGTATTAAATAAAAATGTCACAAAAAAACTTAGACGTTTAAATAAAAGACGTTATATGATAGAGTAAATGAATTTTGCTTTAAACAATTATATATTTTTAAACCATTTTTAATTATAGAAATATTATATTACATAAAATTGTATTTCCATTGTGTAATAAGTATATATAAGTAGTAATAAAGGATTTAAATGTACGAAAATTAAAATTTTTAGTCATATAAATAATTAAATTCATTTGAATTAACTTTTTGAATGTTATCACGATTTGCACGTGTTGAAATGAAAAGTGAAAATGAAAAGTGTAGAAAGAAGCTGGGCTGCTTTTAACACCTTGCCATTTCTTTATTTTAAAGTTCGGATTTAGAGTTAAAAAGTTTCATTGTTATTAAAAATCACTCAAAACGCGCATGTGAAGCTAAAGAATGGGTTTTGAGTTAAAGAAATTGATAATAATACCTTTTCCTTTGAAAAAAGAGACGAAAATGAAAAGTGCAACCGGACTGCCTTCAGCACCTTACCGTTTCTTAATATAAAAGTTTGGAATTAGAATTAAGAAGCATAGTTCTTCTTAAAAATCACACAAAACGCGTTTGTGGAACTAAAAAAGGGTTTTGAGTTCGAGAAATTGATTCAAATACCTTTTCTTTTTTAAAAAAAACAAAAATGAAGAGTGTAGATTAATAATATTTTCAAGATGTCTGTGAAGTTACACCAAGCTTTTGAGATGCAAAAAAGCCCCCCGTAAGGAAAATAACAATAGCTCTAAAAGTCTCAATGTTATTTCAGGCCCTTCTACCAAAATTTAATCAAAAGATTTAAAAAATTGTCAAATCTATTATTCTCGACAAGAATTGATGTAATATCGTCAGATATTAATATTTTTAACATGTCTGTGAAATTACACCAAGCTTTTGAGATGCCAAAAAGCCC